>MNPL01003611.1:0-20013 GCA_002081605.1 Tropilaelaps mercedesae | reverse complement strand
TATATATATATATATATATATATATATATATATATATTCTGAGGAGGAAGTGAAGTGTTGCTGAGATATCTATACAAGTATAAGATCAGAGAGAATGAATAAAGAGGCCATCGTGTCAAACCATTTTCGACACATCTTAATTGTTCCGTTTTTAGATGGTAAAATCTAGCTCGGCCTGTCCGCAACGATGCTACTAATACATTTGGAGAGAATATCGAGATTGATCACCGTCGTTATCCGTTTTCCAGCATACCGTTTGCGTCCTGTTGGCAAATCATGACACATGCCTGATTGCAGTAAAAATAAATCGGGACCTATATAAACTAACTTGTTGCTTGGCGTTAATTTATACTAACCAGTCTATTTTCAAAATATACTAAACAACTGAGTGTTCGTTCAAGTTACGTAGGGGTTCATAACGTCGTCGTGGAAAACCTACCAAACTAATGATAGTGTGCATGGAGTTGTTCATCTAGCTATTATGAGTGAAACAGGAATTAAAAGCTACCATCATAAATTTATCTTCCCTTGGAACAAAGAACGTCAACAAATGTCCTACAAAGCGCAGGCGATTATCATAACGACGGCACAGGCAAGATGTAAACTGTGAAAAACTTGTGTGACAAAAAATGTGAAACTGTGAAAAAATTGTGAAGAAAGAAAGGCGTTTCCACGTTTTGTATACTCAGTTTTTCCGTTTCATGAAAGCAACATAATTTAGGGGTAACCATCAGCCAACATTTAACGTTCACGGTAGCGTGTTTTGCGTTACTTCGTAAGACGTACCACATATAAATGTATAACGGCTGGGATCGAAATCCGGTCACAAAGCGCTCGAAATCCACCAAGCCACTGAGTTCGAATTTATGAAAAACAAAAGCATTAGCACTTCTACATAACATCATTTTGTGTTGTTGATGCGAGGTTAAATGGAGCAAACCAATGAGGCAGGCGAACGCGTCGATGAGAAGTAGCAAAAGAATTACCTAAAATTTACGACTGTTTTCGAGTCAAAGGCCTACAGACCATTCATTCTCTCTTGAGGCATTCAAGTAGCACAGCCTACATCTGTATATCTTTGCCTTTAACAAATGAAAACGTGTGTGACTCAGTGAGGATAACTTGTGAATTTGCAGGTGTACCTCTGCAATGTATTACTTAAGCCATGAACGGATGTACACAGCTCTTGTATACATACGGCCTCATTTGTCCGCTGATGCAAGAAACGTTTCATGTCGTCATTGCATGTAAACATTCGATGATGACCCCGAGCGTATTTGTAATAACCCAATTTTTTCCTAATTGGTGTTCATGCTAAAGTCTCTATTTGATGGCAGCCTATGAACTGCCGCTTCTTCTATGTCCGTTATGCTCAAACTGAGGTCGGATTGGAAGCGTGCTGTGGACACAGACACTTGAGCACTTCCTCCATCTGATCTCTCGGGCGGGCTATAGCGTTAGCTCGCTACTTCCTGTCGTTAGATAAGCATACACCACTAGCACAACCATCGTTTCGGTGGCTGTCATGTCGCAGCCTATCTATTCACTCGATTCTTCTTAGTCACCCTCTGTGACCGCATCCACCATTGGACATAGTGTGTGAGGTTGACTTACCTATTGCCGGTATCTTCCCCCGGGAGTTGGATTTAAAGTGCGGCAATTTTTCCGGTCGCCTAAAAAAACGTACTCTGCTTGATTCACCAGGTTTAAATGTCAGAATCCACAAGCTGCAAGAAAAGTGACCTCATATTTGATGGACTCGTCGCTAGTTCGAGACGAGGTTTCCTGAACCATTTCACCACTAACGTCTACGGAAGATATACTGCTCACTTGAATTACTCAGCAGAGCTATAAATAACGCGCAAAGCAAACTCTGGTATTATGGAACTTCCAAGCTTTCCCAGTTTATTGTGTCCTTCAAACTAAACAGTTTTTAGATTCAGCTGAAATTTTACGATTCATTTAATATATATTCCAGATACAAATGATGTAAATAATTTTCTATATTGATGAGATATCGTCAAGATCGACTTTATTCTCTACGAAGCTTCACTCATGTATATTTCTCTGGGCAAGACTTATCTGTCTGCTCATGTCGCATGAACTTCCCTGCCTCCTCATATTAGCATTATTTCAGACAAGTCACTTTGGCACATATTATTCAGTGCTAAAAAGCCTACTACGTAAACATGCCTCATCCTAATGCCAGGCTACACTTACGTATGGATCTAAGCTGACGGCGGAAAATATATAAAACAGATGACTCCAATTATATAATAAATATATTTGTGCTCATCTAAATGACGACGTATACATATATATGTATGTTTATACATATATATTTATATATACACCTTTATAACCCTGTACAGTCTATCAAGCATATGTATGCGCGGTAAAAAGAATGAAAGGGTGCCTTTAGAGCTGAATAGTCAATGGTCCTTGCCGGTCATTCTCCAATCACGCTGCACAACGAGAATCATAGCCAGTTTATTAACATGAGGCTATCATTCAACACGCTAGTAAAATAGCACTTAACGCACGGTACCCTAATGCAGGGTGCCTCTACTGCATTTGCGCCCTCTAGTCAAATTGGCGCTCTCATAAGGCCCTTTTCCGTTATTACCTTCTCGAACGGCGTCTCTATGGCTGCCCAATGCATGGCAGCAAATATTGATTGATATCATTTTTATGGTCACAATAGTAGTTTTGGCGGCAACACTGACGGCGTTTGCGTTTTCTAATCCGGCTTATGGGACACACTTCCAAACTCAAGATTGGGAGCTTCCCTAGCGGATTGCATTTAGATCATTTAGTTGAAGCGAAGTATCCGCCCTGATTATTGAAAGTTGTCTCATCCCCGCCGAACGAGAGATGCCTGCACAGTTATGATTTTATTTATGTCCAAAATTTGGTCGAGAGCGAAGGCTTATCGTAAACGTCAATATAATAGTGATAGAGTGCACAGCAATACGAGCAGGTAGTGAAGATGTCTATACGTGGCCACGTGGCAAACTTTCAGGGTAAGTTAGTTTTTGTAAACCGTAGCAGTTTGGCTGCTATTTAGCGCACTTCAGGTGATACTTAGAAATGTACTTCGACTTTCATCGGCGTACTCTATATCATATGATATGGAAATATACAAATTTATTAGACCAAGTGCATGAGTGATTTACTCATATTCTTCAATTTGGTGCTTACAGTATGGAACCATTTTCAGCTTTGTCTAAATGCGGACATGTGAACAGCATTCAGTGTAGACACTTCATGCACTTGACTTTAGAGAAGTCTAACCACTAAATGTCGATCATGGTCAGAATTTTCGTTTATTAACACTGAAGGTAGAGACGTAGTCTTCGAGTTCGATGGTCGTTATTCTATATTTCACGAATACTACAAGGTCATTTAAACGGTATAGACTCGACCACAAAGCGACTTGGCATACGCTGCTATGCCAGGAAATTCTTCATTTTCTTTTTAAGGGAATTTCTTCTTATTCAGTGCGCTTCAACACATGATCTTTGTTAGAAGTGTTATGCTATGTACAACCATACAAATCATAGGCGCGCCATAGCTGAATTGCTTTTACGGTGCAACGTACGGTCTCAGCTATTTGTACGTGTATGTGCGACGATAAGCTACTATTTTTCGTTACCTCCATAGTGACTAAAAAGTAACGCTTGATGACTGGAGATTGCAATCAAGAGATGATGTTAAAATCCAGCATATATCTATTACAATAGACTGTATCTTATACCTCCGTGGCATTAGCCTGGCTACTTGAGCTTATTAATGGGCCAGGGTTCGCTAATTCGTGGCAAAATTAAGCTCGAGGACACTTATCAAAACATAGATTGGAACAGTGCACTTGGTTATGGCGTAACAATAGCAGGTAGCTTTAGCAACTTTTCGTCGTCTTTAGCAACCTCGTCCCTCTTCCGTGTGATTCAGACATGCTGATATAGATTTCACCATTTGAGCGACACACCACGGGAGTCAACGGCAGATAACACGCCTGTTGCCATTGTAATAGTTTACTGTCTTTAGAACAGTGGGCAGATAAATGCGTATGCTCTAAGGGGTCCCGTCAGTAACACAAAGAAGGCACAGCCCACTTTATTCTCCCAACAAACAAAGGTTGGACGTAGTACAAAATGACTGAATTAAACTTCTAGATCTTGAACCAGTTGTCTTACATCAAATGGTTGCTGAGCACGACCCCACGCTGAGGCCAAAGTAATCGAAAGGTTTATGATATAACACAGCCTCTGGATAACCTAATAATGGAGTTGGATATCTTCCCCGGGACAGCCGTGCACAGTGTCGTACAATCCAAACCTAGCTGAGCTCGCAGTTCATTAATGTATTCCCTATGATGCGTAATTCAGCAAAATTAAGTGTATGAAAATTACAGATGCACAAGATCCTGTTTGCCTTCTGGCATTCGCAGTGGATTTATGGATATTATATCTGCTCGTAGCATCATATATTGACGATGCCATCAGGTCTGTAGCAGTATGACTAATGAAAGCGGCGACAATATTGCCAAGCAATGTATCCGGAGCCATCCGCTGAACTTTTGCCTCACGATAATTTATATAGAGAAACTCTGTCGTCATTATTCGCCTGCGTCGTCCTAATAGACTTAATCCATTTGTCACGCCCGTATTACTTCAGGCATTGTGTACATAGAAACCTGTCAGTTGAACGTTGGCTTACGCTTTTGCTGGCACAGGTACTTTCTGAAGCTCCATTGTTGAAAGACAGTAAATGTATTCGTTGCGTGTTAAAATTACATCAGAACTTGTAAATAAAAAGATCACTTTCGCTTTGTTTTAGGAAAATAATAGGTTTGCTTTTCCCTAAACATCTGATGAGTTCATATCAATAACGGGAGTTACGATTTCTACACGGTTGAGCGTTTTTGTCCAAATTTTACAAAAACAAAATAATAATCAACAAATTTTTGTCGATTAAGCAGATAAAAACAGGGATATGTTCAGCTGCTTAATCATCCTCTTGTGTGGGTTGGTAAAGTTGGTTATAGTGTATTGGCGTATATAAGCTTCTAATCCTTACCTTAATATATGTATTTAGTTCTGCCAGTAAATCAAACTTTACCTTCACATTTAACACATTTAAGTATTTAACATTTAAGAAATTCATTTAACACTTAACATTTAAAACATCACCTTACATTTAACAAACACATTCCACAATTACATTTACACATTTAAGAAACATTTAACACATTTAACATTTAAGACACATTTAACACATTTACACTTTCCACATTTAACACATTTACACTTTCCACATTTAACACATTTACACTTTCCACATTTAATACATTTACACTTTCCACATTTACCACATTTACACTTTCCACATTTAGGACATTAAGCATTTAACATTTAAGAAATATTCAAGAAAAACGTTCAAGTATTAATGCTAACTATTGCTGTAACTATTAGCTGCATACTTGAATAGTTAATGGCACGGGTTGTTAAAATAGTGTTATCCCTCGTATACTTGCACACTCTCTGCCTGGGTAAAGAATATACGAGAAAAAATATTGTTCTTTTAAAATATTATGATAGTTCATTTTATGAGAAAATGATAAGAACCTTCGTTGAATCGGCCATCGTTGAAAAACCATTCATCTTTGTCGTATAATGTATCTATCTCATGCAACTCAAAATTGCTCCCATGAAAGAACAGCATAATGTCACCTCACACAATTTTCAAAGCGTTTTCGTCTGATCAAAGAAGGGACACCAGCTAACTTCCGATGAACCAATACTAGTAATGAATATGTCTTGTATGCGTTTAAGCTGGCGAGTTCGGTAGTTGGTGCCGTACCTCTAGTTGGCATCCCGCCAGCTCATTGTGGCATCTGAGCAGTTCCTCTGCGTTTAATTATTGTGAAACAGAATCACAAGAATGCAAAATCAGGGTGTCAGTTTCCCTGGCTCGCTAAAGACCATTCTGGCTGAGGCCTGTCAATCAGCTTTGTCAGATTGGGAGCACAGTGGTTGAACGCTATACATTAGCTTGACGAGTACAACCCGAGCGCCGTTCTGTACAGTGGTAAACTCACAGTGGACGACACCAAGCGGCGACAGTCGTGGACAACTGTGTTACCTCAGGCTTAGTTGGAATGTCTATGACGGTTAATGCCATTGGACATTCGTTGCACTTGCCTGTTGAAACACGGCAATCTCGTTAGGTCGCAATGGTCTTTCCCATGCCTATCTGTGTCACGCCAAGTACCTGACAATGTATTCGAGTACAAATTTGCATTTGAGTATGAAAATATTAATGCTCGTTGTGTCTGTTGGCGCGTAGTGAACTGACTTACTTGAAAATAAAACACCAGGTGGAACATGATTAAAGAGCTTATATTGAAGCGAGCGTCTGTAAAGCTCATGATATTAACAGAAGCACGTTGTCAAAATTCTTAGCCAGGAAATTTCTTGAATTTGGTGATTTTCTTATTTTTGCACCACAATAAGGGGCAAGGAAAAGACGTTGTTCTCTGATAACGAAGATGTTATGTTGACTGCAAGCTCCTCCTCTATTCTGAGTTCTGTAAAACGAATCAACGCAGGCTAGTGACGGGATAGGAATTACCATTGCACTTTGGATTGACTAGTCCTATGGTTCATATATAGGTATGACATGGATATATGTTATAATAATATGTTCATGTATGGATATTATGGTATTTTGGTATGAGACTGGTGCGATTCTATGAAATTTCCTCGGATCGTTGGCAAAAAAAAGACGAATTAGTAGTATCTGTTCTTCCTCAACTGCCTTCAGATATCTTTCTATTATAGGACCGTGGGAGAATACCTGTGGAAGTGCTTGCGCTTAAAGTTTTAGCAGGCGCCCTCCCGCCACAGGCTCGAATACAAGTCCTGCCAACCCAAGGTTAGAAATATCGGTTCTTCTTTCAAACAATAACGGTCTACCTATTTTTAGCCTAACCTAGCACAAATGCTCACCCATGTAAATCTGATTAAGTTGGTTCAAGCAAATGCTTTTGGCATTTGATAACCGTTTAAGTAATAGAGCTTAAGCAAGCTACTTCTAAAATACGCCCTAAGCTTTGAACGTTTCATATGTTGTTTCCTTCACTCGTTCTCTCTCCGTTATCTATGTTTTAAATAAACCCAGCACCAAAATCAATATTTGCGAAGGGTTTGAAAAGCCTAGTAGCAAAAACAACTGACAAAATTTCGTTTACTAATGGTGGGTATAAATGAATTCCGTTTAAAAAGAGCCCAGTTTATACTACTAAATCATTCTAAGAACTGAGTGAACATGCCTATGGTTCGTATAACAACGATAATAAACAATTCTTTAAAATCTAAATTTTGTCTACAATTGTCTGAGGATAAGTTTTTTTTTCCATTGAGCGCACATGCTGTGTAAATATTTTCAGTGTGGGACGAAATAGGTTAATGGTCTAGTAGTCTCCTCGTTCCATTTATATTTGCTTTTACCTTTACAGCCCTCTGATAGAGAGGAGGCTCTATCTAACAAGATATACACGCAACTCTTGCAAATGTAGAAAATGCTTTCAAAACGTTGGAAATGTTTATCCCAAATGCTGAGAAAATCAGATCCTGATCAGATTTGTCGAGGCGATCTGCCGTTGTTACTGCACTTGTCTGTCAAGTGTTTGGGTCTATCCTTACACCAGACGCTCAAACGGAGGTGCTACTTGACCGTTATAATGGGGTACTCCATCGTCTTGAAACGATAAAAAATTATGCTTTCCAGGTCTTTTTTAGTCTGTGCCGAAGAAACTCTGTTGTACACTTGGCTGAAGAGCTCGATTTTTGTTCACGTGGCGAGTTATTCATAATGCTCATCGCAACTCGAGCCTTTACTAACTAAAGGTGACTAAAAAAGCTCTTTAGCAGCGGTGGCTTCCCACTCACAACGCTTGCTAAACGTTGCTAGGTTTGAGGTGGCCTTCGCTTAAGTTTCAAGTCGCCACGCCTTCACATATTGAAATATCCGCATGTCCAATACACAAACTGAACAATTATTTCTAATACTGAGTATTAATGATTTAGAGACAAACTGTCCCAGACCAGTCGACTCCTCCTTTCAGTACGCTTTTAGCCGTTAGCACGTATTTTACCGCAATCCTCATCATCAGTGGAAGCGTTAATAAATGAAACGAAGGGGACAGTCCGAAACAGGAACCGCAGGCCCAGGTAAATCAGTGCTGACGTAGTTGGCGCTTGCTGCCAGCAGAATACGTAATCAGGCTTCTTTTTCTGCAGATGCACAACTTTAACGGGCTCACGTGTATCCCTAGACAAGGTCGAGTCTCGTTAGGTGGAACGTGCTTGACCAAAGTGCAGAGGCCAATACAAAGCGCACAGAGAGTTTGGGAGGAACAGCAGGACAAGTTTGAGGCACGACCCCCGGGTTCGCCATTTCGTCGGTGGGAACAAACACTACTGGCAACCATCGGGTCGAACAGGTGTGGGCGTTATTGAGGAGAGCTGCAACAGGTGACTGTCGATAAAAGAAGAAAGTTGTCCTTTCACACTTGCGAACGAGAAAAAAAGGGCGGAAGTGACCTTGAAGTACGGAATGCCTTGGCCCACTAACGAGTTCAGTATACACGCAGCAAGGGCGGACCTCCAGCGCTGGACCAAATAATAATCTTAGCCCTCGTGCTTATTTAAAAACCATGCCTGCCCTATGCAGATTATTTGAAAGTGCCACGCTCAATATTGGTTATAGCAGTTATTAATTACGGTCAATAATGACTATTTTTGGATATGTTAATGTTGGTCGATTTTTCTATGTGTTCTGCTTTTCAGATTACCGTTTGGCTTAATTGTTCGAACCCGTTCCACTCAAATAACCGTTTGACATTTGGTGTTATATTTCATGTAGAAGTCATATGAACGACTCATACCTTATATGGTAGTTAATGTAAGTGAAATAAATGGAATCGATACGCCCGTACTTGAATGAGAGGAAAAATGAAAAATGCGCCACTAGGAAACATGCTTCAATGGCTACAAGGAAACGATAGAAATCTGGGCCCACTTCTTCAGTCGAGTGTAATTTACGGCTGTAGTTGCAGGATACTGTCAGTCTATTACGACATTGTGACTTTTTTATTGGGCCTGTTTCAATATTATTGATGCTCGTTTCAATGTTATCAACGAAACGGAACAAGCAGCACAGGACGCCCATACCAACTGAAAGCAAACCCGCCACTGCAACCTTGTATTGATGACTGAACATGAAGTAGCGGTATCGGGATGTTTACTATTTTGGTAGAAGGAGCTTTCATTCAACACTTATCAAATCATCGAAACTATTCGTTTTGACCTTGTTAGCAGGTTGTGTTGAATAGTTCGAATTTCGCTGAATGAGAAGTCTTTTATTTAACTTTGAACCATAGTTAAACATATGGTGCTAAGTTTGAGTTCCCATATTCGGAGAATAAGTTCATCTCGTCGTAACAAACCCCGGAAATCGGGGGAAAATTTAATCGGGGCAGGCCATTCTGAGTATAGCGCTAGATGTGCTAAAGTTCAGAGTAGTGGCTTCAATGGACATTATTACTACTAATTCAATATGTCTATCTCTGACAATATTCACTAATAACGTGGGTGCTGTTAACTGGATGCCGTCTAGCCAGCAGACAATATCGCATTTTTCGTTTGGTAAAACTATTCGGGTCTCACGTTCAGCTAAAAATTCTGGAAAAGCCTAGCATAAAATGCGCAGGGAAATGGTTGTGTTTTAAAGGTTCAGTTAAATAATACGATGGCATGATGTATTTTTAAACTAATATGGCGGGAAAGCTACCTATAGGTTTGATAATATTTCATAGCCGTTAGCGTTCCATATAAATCAACGAAAACATCTAGCAAAGTAACAATAACAATAATAATTTTGTCTTCTAGTGGTACTATTTTGTAGCGTTTAGGCGTGGACACACGATGCTTAGATTAAATCTGCGCACCATTTTTATATTCGGCCTGTCTACGTGAAGAAGGTCCAAATCCAGACAGAGTTGCACATGTCGTTTACACGTTCACTTTGTTTTTATTTGCGTCACATGTCCAAGGCGCCAACTCGTCACTTAGAGTATGCATTTCTCCAAACTATATAGCTCAAAGTTGCTTTAATCATCGACAAAATCAATTTAGGTTTGGAAGAAATTGAATAGGTTCACTGATCACACAATACTTCTGTTCATCTTCGACTTCAACCGGCTTTCATTCCCTTTTGCTCACTTCGATGTCGTCTTCGAATCGCTCGTCGGCTATGAATCCCTCGTCGAATTCCGCTCCAACGGTGGTCCCACTGATTCAGACGTTGATTAGCACACCACTTCAGCGAGAGATAGCATCGACAGCGTTATGAATGACAGTAAACTTTATGAGTCAATTTTTCAGAACAACGCTAATTGGTGTGCCTAAAACGAAGAGGCCTTGTACGTGTCATCGACGCCCAATCTGTGCGCGGAGTATGCCGCCTTCTGTTATAAAGTATCGCGAGTCCATTTCCCATTGGGAAAGGACAGCGTGGGAGGGATACGTGGGAGTGCGTTTCCTTGCCTGGAAATGACTGTATACTATGTTAGTGACCCTCAGCCACCGCGACCTTCTCTTTTAGGGCCACCTTCCACTTCGGGCCCAAGTGGACCACTTCGGTTAAGATCATGGTTATGATAAAGAAGATCAACAGAAGGTCGCCGCAATCCTGAAACGAGAGGAAATAAGGAGATGATATTTTGCTAGTAACTGAACTAGAGAAATATGTCCTTGCATCCACAATGTCTAGCAATGCATTATGTCAGGTTGCCAGAAAATTGGTTTGCCTTAGGCTATCATATGTTAATCGAGAAGCATATCATTTTTTTGTGAATGGTTTTGGAAATAATACCGCGTTTTTAGCTACTAATAAGCGTAAACTTTTTGGCAAACATATTAAAAAGTTTAAATTTCCTCGGTGTTTACTGCTCATCGTACAGAGCTATGGAAGGATACAGTCATAAGTGGACACCGGTTCAAGACAACCGAAGGACGAATAATTTAAGCTACTTTTATTAAAGGACAAACAACATATTTTTTCCTCTATATTAATCGATACCCGAACAGCTGATTTCAACCGAGGCATCAACTTATCTGCTTAACATGCGCTGTTACACGAGTGACCGAGACGGTCTTCTCGTAGTTGCCTCTGATAACCAAATCGATGATCATATTGTGTCGTATGGCCCCAAGGACTCGAATACGAATAAATGCACCCAGTGCACGTAAGCTGAGTGCGACTATTAGGTACATCGAAACATCAGCATATTTCTCAGGTATCTGTAGCAAATATATCCTATAATGCGTGGTGATTTTCTGAAATAAAAATTTGTTTCGACGCCGTTTACTTGAATTACTGGCCCTACGCCGCTGCATTGGTTATGTCTATACGTTTTCCTGGGTCCACCCAAAAGAGCTGAGCTGCTGTGAGTTGTTACTCTATGGGACGCTAAGAGGATTAAATGCGGATTATTATCCATCCAGTTGGACGTAAGGGCATATCGCTGTATAGAACTTAACTGTCCGAAGTCTACAGAGGCTGTTTCGTAGGCGCACGAATACCAGAATTGTGCAATGGGGCACCTATATGCACACGAATTTCATCTACGAAATGGAAACACCTACAAGCTTGACCTTTGGACACACTTCTATCCTCAAATTCTAAGGGGTCATCGCCTTGGGTGACGTTTCAGACCAAGGAGAGAGCAGTAATCCAAGTCGTGGATATTGTTATTGCAATACAACAATATTAGAAATGCATCAGTGTCGTCAAGATTGTTTCACTTTCGAGCTCAGATTGGAATATGTGATTTAAAATTGAGGTAGTCAAATCACTATACAATTTAGGAATAAGTTCTTAAAGGGACTTCATTCGCTTAATATAACAAAGTAAAACGACCGTGCTATTTTGTTACCACTACGCTATCAAAATAAATTAACTCTGGATCCTGGTTACCTACAGAGTACGTTTTTGAGCTTAATTCCTGGACAAAAACTGCAGATAGATCAAGAATTCATGACTCCTTTACGTGTTTATATGCGCATGGTCGCGCACGTGATTAACACTTGCCCCTGTACCTCTATCACTGAAGCAGCTATGAAGACATGTAATAGTGCATGGCACTTTACATATGTGTTTCTAAAATGCGTTTGACTCTGGGGGGATATGTCCAGAGTTTACGTGAGGATAAAAAGCCTTTGTAAACGATCGCTTTGTTCAGAGTGAGCGGGCTCTGTTGGAGGCGACCAGCCACTCTGCGTTCTTGGCACGGCAAAAGTGCGTTAGGCTGCGAGAAAGCACGCGCGTTGTATGGCCGGGCTTAGTTGGGATAAACGAATAGTGCAAATCCAACGTCTGCTGCTGTCTTTAGAAAGAGAAGCCCAGGGGTTGTCTGAATTGAAATGGACATTTCCTTGGATGTTAACGTATGCCAACGTAATTCAACTGCAGGGTCATAAAGCTTCGCATTTGTAGGGACTTGCATGGTTTAATAAGCGCAGTGGCTGATGGTCTTTGCGTGGCCCCTTGCCTGCGTGGAGTGAGATAGTTAATGAAAACGATGCTGTTGAAAAAAGCAATAATGGTAAAGTACTGATTTGTGTTGAGCAAAATATCAAACGTTTTCGGAATAAACGATCTTCTTGCAGTAGTGCACAGACGGCACCATATAATACCTATTCGTACAACTACATAACTTGTAGTAATATCTTAAAGTGGATCAACACTACATACTAATGACTAACATTAACTAACTAGTACAACCCTATCCAATCCCTATTCAAATTACAAAGTCAGTGTCCTCATTTCTACAACTTTCCTACGCTTTTTTTACTTTCTGCTATCAAACTGCAGTTTTTCCCTAAAAAATTCAAATTTGGTCTGAGCGTCGTTGTGTGAAACAAGCGGGCGCGCTGCTCTGACGAACATTCGCACGGCCAAGGTCTGTTCACACGCCTATCGACAATGTCCCGTTATCCATAGGATATGGTTACAAAAATGATCCAATGCGCTTGCCGACCCCAAAAATAGCACTTGTAATGGCATCAGCCCCACCAAGTGCATTCGGCTATTCGCTATCTTTTCTTTTTCGGTTGTTCATTTTTTATATGCAAGAGAAACGACATTTCAAGCAGTCGTCCAGGGCGGCGTAGAAAAATCGAGATAGGGCTAGAAGGATAGGAAAGTTATTTGAGTAATATGCAGAAGTAGGAAACGATAGCTTCTATATTAACCTCCGCTCGTTTTCGTTGGACTCAGGCATTGTATCTTGTTAGGAAGAAAAAGCAGAAGAAGAAGACATTGGTATGCAACAGTACGATATTTTAATGGTGGATCCATACAGAAGTTCTGACGTTTTCGCGAGCTACGAGCCTAACCTATATTCATGAATTTTCTGCCTTATCCATATATTCATGTCAAATCTAAGTGGAGATAATTTAGTAATTAGTACAATTTGACTAAGTATATTTGGGGCTTTTAGGCATGCGGTGTAATTAAATATAATTTGCCGTAAGGGCGAGTACCATTTTGTTATCGTACGCCAACTTTACCTTTTCTTTAGTGCTTCTAATTCGTATTAATTATTGCCGAGTATTGTGCTTGTTCGGACCCTTGAACCATTAAAAAGTGTCATATCTTGTATTTTCGTCGTTTTCTATAGGATTTTTATAGAACTAGGCTCTTCAACGTGTTTAGCATATCGATGAAGCAATACGGAGTTCATGAGCACACCATATAACCGTTAGGTTGGCATTTAAATCAATTAAATTTATCTCAAGACATGCAGACACCGTTTGCACAGCAAATTGTTCACTTTCACCGTTCGTTTCTCGGAGTGTACAGTTTTCTCTTGTAAAAACAAGACAACGAGATATTGTGAAACACTAAAGCGTTGCCGTCTTTGACAAGCCTGTTTCAGAATATGCCCATATATCAGTGAATACAACGCAGTTGCCAAAAGCTGTATGAGCAAACTGGACGTGACCCGAAAACTCAAATACATTGCGCATTTGCCGCAAAAGGATGTTGGCAGAGTGCAGAACACTTTCCAAACCGCTGCCTTAAAAATTCTGTGGAAGTGAAAGAAATTATTGCGTCTGAGGACCGCATAGAACGACATGATTTTAGAAGATGTTTGCGAGCTAACATAAAAAATATTAGTTTTTTGTGTCACAAATATGCTAGAAAGGAACCTGATATAGAGACGCAAGAGGACCTGAAAAAAGGTTAGAAGAGGCGACAGATCAGAATAAACCATGACGAAAAGCCAATGATTTATATATCTAAATTAGCAACGCACCACTTCGTTAAGCGTATTTAATTTTCATTAAATTCCAATCTCTATTTATGAGCTACAGTTCCATTTCGAGCACTTATACATCCGGTCATTCTTCTAGGAAATGTGTGCATAAAATAGCCCTTAGCTGTTAGAAATGTATCTTTCTCCAGTTTGTGCTAGTACAGCTTGTCCACTGCCAATGGTATTAGAATAGCTCAAGAGCTATTAGAATAATGTGTGCCTTATGTAGGATCTAAAATATTGTTTAAAGCTGACCATCAGCCAACATTTAACGTCCACGGTAGCATTTTTTGCATTACTCCGTAAGACGGACCCCATATAAATGTAAATGTGCACCGGCGGGGATCGAACTCGTGCACCTACGTGTCTCCTCCAGTCGCAAGGCGCATACGAATGCACCAAGCCACCGAGCTCGACCTTATGCAGGATCTGAACTACACTAAGATGACCCACCGTCCTTGGAGTACAATTACGGTTCGGGAATCCTTGAACCATAAGAGGAATACAGGCCAAGGATTTAATAACGCGAAAACTGCAAAAGAGACTTACACAAACTTGGGCGTAAGACTGTAGTTTTGTTATCAGTCACAGTCTAAACTGAGTGTTACGCTTTCTTTGGTTTTCTATGAACGTGTTTCAGTCATCGTTTTTCAAATGTGACGTTGTCATTTAATGAAAACAGTAGTCTTACTACCGTCCTAGTGAAACGCCATTTTTACACTACACTTATGCTGGATCCCACCGAGCCGATATCGAAAGAACGCCATTTCGCCAGCAAGTAACTCATTCTATTTAAGCAAAATAAATCCACCCAGGAGTAAAATGCGTAATGTCATTAATGTCGCCTGTGTAGGCAACACTGCAATGAGCTCCGTAATTTTATATGCTATTGAAAAGGCTGTTTAGTTTGTAGACGCACTAAATGTGAAGCGCATCGGAGTACGGGGGAAGACGTACAGTAGAAGACATTGGGAACTATTGGTGTTCGGAGTGAAAAACCCAGTTTGAATTTATCTGCTGAACTCGCCGACGTATGATCGCGTAAGGCATTCCCTATCGGGATCCGCAGTGACAGTAAACTGCGATTGCTGCTATTGTTTTCATTATTTGTTGAGTATGCTCGGCTCACGCGGCCAACCAAGCCAGTAAGTTCTCCAGTACCGATCGTTCTCCAACATCTTCGCGACCGAGCGAAGAGATGGGGTGGGGGCGAGCAGATTGGCTGGAAAAGACGCTTCTCTCTTCTTCGATGGCGAGTTTTCTTGATGCATTCCCTTTCTTCTCGATCTACCTTTAGCTTTTTCACTTGCCTGCTCCTCGCATCCAGCCGTTCCTCTCGTTCCCCCGTTGCGTCTCAATCTTACAGGCCGTCGGCTATCACCCGAGCAGCCAGACAACCCGACCCTAAAACAAGCGCCCACCGTTCCCGACCTTTCCGTCTCGCATTTGCAGCGGCTCCTGTGAATGTTGTCCTCAACCAACGAATAACAGTGTACCCGCGCAACCGTGCCTAGTCGCCTTCGGTCGCGTTGGGGGTCGCCGTTGTGTCTCTCCACAGGTTAAGTGTTACGTTGCGGGATGATTGCGTGAATAAGCCACGAGAAATGGTT
This sequence comes from Tropilaelaps mercedesae, assembly GCA_002081605.1. Lineage (NCBI taxonomy): Eukaryota > Metazoa > Arthropoda > Arachnida > Mesostigmata > Laelapidae > Tropilaelaps > Tropilaelaps mercedesae. The sequence continues at coordinate 4,017 of MNPL01003611.1, read as the reverse complement.
CGACACAATCACCATTACTGGGGGTTGACCAAGCCGAGCCTTTTTATAATTGTAGGTGTTATCCTTGTTCTACTCAGCACTCATGTGGACGGTCAGGATGATCGGCAATGTTATAACACCCAGGCAATGCCTCAAAGGTGTCTTCCACCATACACCAACGTCGCGTACAATCGTGCCGTAAATGCGTCAAACACTTGCGGAATAAAAGAACCGCAACAGTTTTGCGCTCAAAGTCCCTACCTAAAGGCCAGTCTTGAATGTGAATTCTGTGACGACCGGTACGAGCGATCTTCACATTCGAGCAGATACATCACGGACTTTGCTGGGCCAGACAATCTTACATGGTGGCAAAGCGAGACGCTTATGGAGCGCGTTGATGAAGCACCCGTAGATCTCACGATTGATTTTCGTAAGTACTCAACTCATGCAAAAAAACTTTTAGAAGTTACTAAAAGCAAAAATCACTTGTTAGTGTCCTAGACCTTTGATACTTTTTCGAAATGTTACACGACTAAAGCGGTAAATGCCTATTCTGCCTTCTTACATTCGCACAGAATACCTACTACCGTGTACTGCTTGGAGAGTTGTGCAACGCCTTGTAGTGAATGGATCTTGGTCATATTCGAAGTCACAAACGAGGTCCAACTTGTGTGAGCATGGGAATATCTTAAATTATCTTCTACATTACTTTCGTTTGGCGTAGAAAGCTGGCTCGTCCCAAAGGATTGTGTGACATCACCTAAGAACATCTTGGACGAGCTTACTGTGATAACTTTAGAGAGCAATAAGCCGTTAGAATTGAAAGGCAAACTTTAAGGTTTCGCCCGGCTTGCTCTTGTATGAAGAAAGAATACCTTTCTATTTTCTCTATCGGGACAATGAAAAAGCAGTTTGTTCTGAATGAAAAAGCATGTGGAAAATGTTTCGAATCGTATTTTCATGACTCTACGAGTATTCACTTCTTTATATTTTTATTCTTTTTTTCTTTTTATTCTTTTTATTCTTTTTATTCTTTATATATTTAACACTGCAGAAAAGATTGCTACGCTTCTAATACAGTTGAAAAAGTTTGCGAGCAATTACCAGATGTACCTCCTTTTTTATTTTGTTATTCGACCCTCACGATAAAAAAAAACGTTGCCCACTAAACATCGGAGACAGCGTTCATCTTCGCGTTTTTCGTTTCAAGATCGCTAACCTTAGAACTAGACTACGAGTGTTTCGGGGTCTGGCGTTCTTAAATTCCACTGCTGTGTGAAACTTATTTCTCTCGATTTTGTCGCTAACTATATAGCACTCTTTGAGCTGGCCGTGTCTACAGTCATCCGCTCCAAGTAGTTGCTTCTTTTTGGTAGAGGCCTCGAGCTTTCAGGAGATTACACAGCTCTGATGTACTTGTGTCGGGACGTGCTGGGAGACAAAACTGCCGCCACTATGCTTTGGACGGCAGAATGGCACAAAAGCGAACGACCGTAGCTGAAAGCTTTTTCTTCACAAAACATATGGACTCAGCAATGGGTAGAGATGTAGCTACGCCAAAACGGAACTCTATAATCAGCTGCTGGAGGAATGCCTAAATATAGACGGGCAAGAGGCCTGTTTGATGGGAGGCACCAGTTAACAAACTTTTTCCGGTGGTGTCTGCGGTAACCTTATAATAAAGAAGTCGCTTTAGGACGGTGGCTGAAGTCATGTGTAATACCCGAATTCCAGTTCCAATATTGCCTATAATTTCACTGTTTTCTCGCATATCGTGTGTACCGAAAATGACGAACGGAAATCTAAGTTCTAATGACAATCTGTTACTTAAACTCATTTGTGGCCCACAGAAAAGAATCAATTCAGTTAAGGTGTATTTATTTAGATACATAATACAATGTTGCAACTTCTGTGAAAAGTAACTAAGCCACATAATCAAATCACTGTTCTCTACAAAAATGTTCTGATTTAACCAGGTGCCAGACTCTAACAACAGCTATCGTGACGTTTAAGCGCATGTATTCAAAGGTGCAAATAGCAAGGTTTTTTTAAGAAAAACATTTTCTGAAATTTGCATGCTGTGGCGATCATGCAATGATAAATGCTTGTTATATAATGGTATTCACATCCAGAAAGGGTGGTGCCACACGGTTTATTTATGCTGCACCGGACTATGTTAGTTTCTACTTCGGTCAAATGCTCGCTTAGCTCTTTTGTTTGCTCATCAGATATGGTAACATAGATTCACTTGCCCAGCTCTCTGGGAAAGTGAAATATAGATGCTGAGTATCAGAGATGCAATTAGTATAGTTCTAACTGTCGATGTTTTCTATTGAAATAACATGCTGCTCTAGATTTTGGAATTATCAGCTTGTAACTGATTCTCAAATTTGCTTTTTTCGTACGTGCAAAATTGGACTTGGAATTTAAACGTCGTCGTACGTCGTTCCCCTCCGAATTGACCCCTATAGATAAAATTTGTATTTAGCAGCCATTTGAACCAGTCAAAGTTAAATCACAGCCCTAAGAAACACTGCCATGGCACAAGTCTACTGCCCGCAATAATTTTTTTTACCGCCATACAGTTGTCACGCATCGACATCTAGCTCTGTTCAAACTCCTGAAAGTTTTTCAAAAAAGATCTCTTGCTACGGCGCACATTTAAAGCGAGGTTGAGCGATTGGCATCGCCGGTGACAGTATCGAACTTAGCAGTATGCGAACCCTACTTACTCAATAATATGTACATCACGTTTTCCTCGCCTAACCGTGAATTTGTCACAAGCCGACTATAAATGAATGTGAACATCTTCTTCAATAGGAACATCTATTTTATTCGTTTAATCTTATTCCAGTTCTCTCTTTCCACCTCTCTTTTGCTCCCATCTTGCCAAATGTCTCAGCCTCACTGCTTAACATTTCGAGAGTCTCAGACTCAAACAGTGTAGTCACTGCTGGCTTCCTTTTTTCTTTGCGTCTCCGTGGTCATCGAACCCTCTCAGCTCCAGCAAGCGAGGTGTCGACCGAAAACGAATAAATCTCGTGTCTCGCGTTCCGCACACTATCGCTACCACAGTAGAGCCATAGGCAGGCCCGTTCTGGCCGTGTCAACCTCTAAGGGGGCGAGACGGGGGTTGATATACCAGCACCGATATGTTTGTTATGTGATAATTCTACCCAAAGGACTATGCTCCACGAGGCGGTCACACGACAACGCTAACGCCGTTGTTCTATACGAATGTCTCTCCATTCTCATGGTGATCTACGCGCCATGTGATGAATGGCTTTTTGGATTTTCACCGCGATTGACACTAAATTTCAACCTAGTGTTAAAGACAGCTTAGTGAACGTTGGGCCAATTGGCCACCGCCACTGGTTCTAGAATCGTTTGCTTCTACCTAGTTTCATCTAATAATGCGTTTTTTCTAATAATGACAACTGTAGTGCCGGTGCAGCGCTGATACTCCAGCAATGTTGACGAGGTGTACGATTACTAATATCCAGAGTAGGCAGGCTAATGTTGTCGTCCGTATATTTAGCGATTTCCGCCAGCTCACTACTCTAGAAACCCAATTAGGTGATAGCGGTACCTCTTTCTTTTTAATATACATGCTGCAGCAAATTTAACGTGCATGTAGAAAGCGGTATGGCCGATGAAAAAGACAACTAAAGTTCTGTTTTAAGGCCCGTATTCACGGCCCTTTCGCTTCTGTGTGACCGTCCTATTTGTATACATCCTAGAAGGAAACGTTAGGCAATAACTAGGCTAATGGGCAGTAGTTAAGTAGGTTAGTTGGCTTTATACGCAAATAAGTAAAGTCAAAAAACTAAACGAACTGCAAATCATACTATTTTAGTACGCCAAGACATGGCTCTATATGCTCTTTTGTATATTTCAAGAGGATTCCGTGGACGCCTTTACAAGCAAAGCTATACGATTTTCTCGCCACAACATCGGTCTTTCTTCCATTATTATCTAACTCTATGAGCATGCGGTATCGTAGGTCCACATATATATATATATATATATATATATATA
>MNPL01003610.1:0-13053 GCA_002081605.1 Tropilaelaps mercedesae | reverse complement strand
TATATATATATATATATGTATATATATATATATATATATATATATATGGCAAGCCATTTACTACTGCTTGTCTACGGCTATTAAGATCGCGATGTTTTTGTCTGCTAGTACAGCTTCTTCAGTTGTTACACTTCTTTCCTTTACTGCCGTGTACCTCTAATGTATGAGTAGGCGGTAAGACAGGTTCTAGAGCAGTGCGTACCGCTCACATTGTGTGCGCAAAAACGATAATTCTAAAAGGACACGCCGCATAGGTAATGGCATCCTTCACCACCACTGCTATCGGTTTCTGAATCTGCGTTATTCTCGCTTCTGCGAGATTGTTGATCGAGATTAAAAGGAATATCGATGATTTTGGACGCTGACAAATTAGCCGCTGAACTATATAGATCGCCATATTTCTTGCGACATTAAACGTATATGCCCAGCCAATCTTTAGTTGTGACTATTCATTAAACTATGATTAAGTTGACTAAAATAATCCTGCGTTGTTGTTGATAATTTTACATATGGCGGTGATAGGAACATACGCAGAGTTAATGCCTTATATTGAAAACAATAACAGTTAGCTCGCTTGGCAAATCATTCACAATGCTTCAATTATGCGCGCGAACTCCTTCCTCCCTAAGCAAAAATGATGGAAAGATATGATATATTTTTTCACTTTGAAGAAGAAGAAAACAGTCTAGGAAAACCTAACCCAAGAACGCCTTTTAAATTAGAAAAAATGCCATGGTGAAGCCAATATATGCCCATATAAAGAAGCGAAACCAGACTATGATTATAAACTTATTAATTCTAGCTGCATGCAAGCTGCCTTGCAACCTATGAAGCAATTTTAATAGGAGCACATTAGCTAGAGGCCTGAAGGTCTCCTTAAATCCTCGAAATGACCCTTAAGGACAAATCGACAAACTAGACGACTTGAGCAAATGGTCAAATTCCTGTATTTAGCTAGAATATCTATCAGACCTTTATAATATATGCATGGCAATGAGGTGATTTTTTCAGTAAATTTACAGTAACCGTCAGTGGCCCCAAGAATGTCCACTCTTTGACTTAATAAATATAAACACAAATAGATTTTTCAAGTAAATCTCTTGAACGTTGTGAATTCTTTGTAATGTTACCAACTCTACCTTTCGGCGAAGAAGCTATGTATGTAATCGTTTACTTCGAGCTACACGAATATATGGACAGTAACTGCGCTGTAATCAATCTCACGATAGCTTTGGATTCTACGAAAATTTCGGCTGCTTATTTTAATGTAAGTCCTTAAGCTTGCAAAAGTGAGGAAACAGTGGAGATATTCGAAAAAAGCTGTAAGTTATATTTGTAGAATGCGGTCTTAAGATACAGGTTAATATAGCATCTTACCTAAAGGAACACAGAAATAACGTAAACAACATACTGACCTTATACTTTGTACATTTTTAATTCTGTCTCTTCATTGCCTTCTTGCTACGGTAATTTTATACATATACCTCTTGAGGTAATTATTTTGTTATCCAGTTTCTAACGCGTTATAGGTTCAAGATTGAACCTAATTCGAATCTTCTTTAAAGCTATATGTCTGATGTCAAGTCGCTCCGACAGATTTTAACTAGAACTAGTACTTTCGTAAAGCAGATTACAGAAGCGCACGGTTACTGTGTTTATGGTTTCAATTTTGTCGTCCACGGACAAACGGAGAAAAAGTTTTTTTACAAGTCGCATGCCAGCAGTGGACATTAATTTCCCACCATTTGATGTGTTTCGCAAGCGAACCTGCAGTAGATATTCGTCGCCTTGAGGCAAGAGACTTGTTTCCTTTGTGAACTTCATCGAAGCAGTATTCGTCTTGTGGATCGTAGATCAGTTTCCTTTTGGTTCCCGCTGCGCCCTGCCCTCGGTTCGGTCATTTTCTATTTGCGCTTCAATAAACTATGCCAAGTGCTTTCAAGTGCCGCTTTGCAACGGATTTCCGGTGATTTTACCTTTGCCTCTCCTCCAATATCTCACTGGCGACTTAAGAGCCATTGGTTAGTGCACTCTAGCTTCCTTCAAGGGCAAACAATGCCGACGCTGGGCAGAACGGCTGACTTACTTGATACATAGCTTTTGAAACTGGCCCTAAGGCAGTAGAGAAATATACAGGTTATACCATGCTTGCGGTGAGACCACTATGGAATAGATTTCTTAGCGCGTATTTCTATTAAAGCTAATGTTTTATGAATGATTTACTTTAAGAAACCTAATTAAATGCTTTGGGTTCTCTCTCTCCGAATTTGCTCCTTAAAAAATCTAAAAGTATGCGTATAGCCCTTGAAATTATGATCTTCGCTTTAACTTGAAACTTATTTTCTACTAAAATGTTATTAATATTCAAAATTAAAATAATAATGTACAGTTTCTAGTAATCGATATTACGTTCACTAGGCGCTTATCGTGATTAATTTACAACAACTTGGCGACACTTTTATAATTGCGTCCTTCTCAGAGTTGACTGAAGCACCATATTAATAAGTCATATGAGAACTTTGAAATTAGAGAAAAAGCAAGCTTACAAGGAGAGGCCTAGCAATCTGTTCGCTCTGAGGTATAGCTGCACTATAAATCTATTTACCAAACAGTGCAAAGTATTTTAATTGCAACCGCATGTTTAAGGCAAATAGTTGGTAATTATATTTCCTCTTTTATTGGTCATATATTGCTAAAGCGCAACAATTTATGAGGCTTTGAAAATATCTCAGTACGGTTTTTAGCAGACAAGCTAGTTAAATGCGCAGAATGTCCTCAGTGTTTTTTTCAAACCTTGTTTTAAAAAGGTAATGCTTTAAAATATTAATCACATCTATTTTGCTGACTTATCGAATGACGAAGCCACATTTTGAAACTGAAAGTCACAGATTTAAGGTCCGTAATAACTATTTCCGACTTGGAGTAATATTTCAATACTCTGTTAAAAATGTAATATGAAGCGCAGCCTACTAAACGAGAAGTTCAACTTTAAGCTAAACACATTGTAATACTTCTTTTTACTAAATATAAATAGTGTTTAAGTTGCTTCAGCTTGTCTAATTTCAGAATTTTAACCACACGGAGCACGGTCTCCATTTACTTTCAAATCGGTTGACAAAGGAAGAAAATATCTTATGGTGTGGGCTCTATGCAGATGCACCGAATGGTAAAGTAAAATCTATGACATTTGTTTCTTACTTTAAAACATTGAAACAAACTCTGCAATTCACTCTGGAGAGAAAATCCATAATTTAAAAATGTTACTTAAACAAGTACTAACACTTTACTAAATACAAGTTTTTTCAGTACTTACCAATGAGTCTAATGCGCTCTGTATAGGTCAGAATATAAGGTGCTATCCAATTATATTTTAGTTAGCAAGCCCAAACATTTTAATGTTTGCCAACATTACTAACAGAGGCTCGCAGCTAGAGCAGCAGCCAGACAATCGAATAAGAAATGCGCAAACGAACCTTGCCGACCAAAATATCTTTCGGCAAAATAAGGACTTCCGGGTGTGCCGAACTGAATATTTTGTTATTCGTGTGGTTATTGAGAGCTCAGAAGATGATTTAGTTTTAAAAGGTACTTTTTAGACGAACGTATTTTCTCATGCTTGTTCAGGTACGCTTTGAAATGTGATATTAGTAGAGCTCAACTTTCAAACTGTAAACGAATCTTTCTAGAATTAATTTATCTGCATATTTAATGGCCAACGAAGTGTTAATTGAAACAAATAGAATTGTACGGTCTCTTCAATAGCACTAAAATTAAGAAAACTAGGCATGGTAATTAACTGCGATTACGCTAGGGAGTTCTCACTTAAGTAGACGCGGTCACAAAAACTTTAACAATGCTTACGAATGTGAGCTGGTTCTAGAGAGTGCATAATACGTGTTGCATTTCACGATGTTCAGTCCACTTTGCAGGCATTTATATATTAATTTTTATATCGGTAGATTCCACAGTCATTTGACTGTGTCTGTGCTATAAAAACCTGCATGCTAAAAGGCTAATGAACTTTTGCATCATTAACAATTGCAGCTTGCACCCATTTCCTGCTATTTTGAGCAGCTTTGCATGCCGATATTCTTATACCGCGCAAGCGCACATTTTGGATCCTGATACTAGGCATTTGACAAGTTAAAGCCGTCTAAAAATATGGTAAAGGAACGCATTGTTTGTTACCTATACATATGGGTCTTTTCATACGACCTTGACATTAGAAAAAAGTAAGGAACCAATATTTCAATCAAAACTCTATTTAAAACATACGACCCAACAATGACTATTGGGATTGATAATGTGTCTTGGACTCACTTTGGAGTCTATTTTTAACACAGAATACGTCTATAAGACATCAATATTGCTAGGGGAGTTTGAAGAAACCTCCGTCACGCGCTGTCGGTACGTCAGACGCCGTCAGTGCAACCAAAGAATGTCAAACTCAAGCCATTGCACTGGCCACACACATACACAAAGAGATGCTGCCAGTGCCACTACTAGATAGCGAAGTTGGGCCCCTAAAGCTATCACATTCACACACGTATGCTGCAGTCAACAATCACACCCAATCAGTCCGCATCCTATTGAAGACGAAGGTTTAATAAAGATGAAATACCAGTGGTGTGACGCAACGGTACGTACAACGTAAAGGTACAGCTCATATAACTTATCCTCGTACTATCTTGCGCTAATGATCAAAGTCGTGCTCGATTGCAGCACGCACTTTAAATTGTAATATAACAACTGTATTATTGGTGCTTGTCGCACCCCTCTGCGATTAATTATCGCATCTGTAATTTGATAGTAGTCATGCGAAAATATAAAAATAAAGTCAATATTTCTACAATAATAAATGATACACTGCTGTTACTGGTAGGTGATTCAATTTACCGGTGGTTTTATAGTGTTAGTGTGTAAGAACACCTTGAGACATCTCAATAGTGATCGATTTGTAAAAGTATGGTATTAAATAAAGAGTGGCCCATACTGTTTTTCATTGCGTTCGAAACGTAACGGGGAAATTTAGATAATGCGGTGATTTTCTGGATAATACACTTATGCATAACTGCCACGGCTCACACGACAAGTTCGCGCAGTCACAGCCTTCACGTTAACTATTATGCCTATGTAAACGCATGGATTAGGACCTACCCAGAACACGCCCATTACGAATAATGCCCTTAGACTTTCTGCGAGTAGCTTCGTTAGAGACTGTTGTCTACTGCGAGGATCCATCGTTTTCTCAACATAAAACTCTATGGTTTTTGAGAATGCTGTGCAGTTCGCATGTTTGTGCAATATTTTATGCATCCTTTACTTCTCTTAACATATTACTACCTTGGAGCTCGTTCTCCTAGCGAATTCTAGCGAATTAGTTCCACTGGAAGAACACCGAATAGGAAGCCTGGTGCTTTACGCTTTTGTGTTTTAAATCCAACACATATGACTAATCCTGTTACTTTTTTGGTTATGTAGAGTGTTTCTCTAGTTCAACTGCCATGGCTTAACGAAAGAACCATGGACTCAACGGATCGAGTCATCGCTTACTTACACTGCACCTGTACCACTGATATCAAGATTAGAACCTTCTTGTATTAGACTAACCCTACAAACTGAACGTGAGTGTCACCTATTCGAGGCTTACTCGTTATGCAATGCTCGACATAACCAGTTGTCGTTAGCATTCATAGCAGATGAACCCTAGAAATCCATTAATGAGGCTTTTCATCGCCACCAACTACCGCACTCCAGGGATATATCCTGGGATAACACAGGATACCATACAACCTTAAATGATGCACTGATCTACGCACTGATGAGAGATAATCCCTACATAAGCGAATTTGAGAGGAGTATTAATGTAAGTGTCAGTTTAGCGCTCCTTTGGCGTTTAACGCGCATTTTACGGTTGATGTCAATCTGTTAGTTCCATTCTTTGAATGGGATTGTTTGTCTCACAATAATCATATCGCTCGTGCTTAAGGGATCTTCTTAAGAGTCGCCATCCAAATCAGTCTAGAAGCCAAGTAAAATTAAGCCCGAAAACTTTACATACACTAAACTCTTGAAGTAAACAGTGGCGCAACTTGCATTGTGCGAACCAATTACACAAATGAGCTTCAAGCGCTGACCCCAGCCCCAAATGATAGCTTTGACTTTGTGGTATAATCCCAGATGCATGTAAAAAGCATACACCTTAAATCAATAGTTTACAATATAGCAATATAGCAAACCTATTTGCAATATCACCCATTTACAAACATTGTCTTTAATACCAACACACTTGTGCAACTTGTGCGGGACTGTGTCAGTTGTTGTTTACGTTTTTCTACTTAAACAAGCAAACGATCTTTCAATTATAGTATATTGTCTAAGTTCTCAGATCGATATGTTCATACAGTAACGCATTCAGTTACGCATTGTTATAGTAGACGGACATTTCTTAAAGAAAGTGAGAAAGAGAAAATAATTGCCGTTTGTGAAAGGGAACGCTCGAAGCAGTTAACGAAAATTCAAAAGAGTTCACCGAAGCTAAAAAGGCAAAAACCGAGCTCTGCTGATAGGAGACGTGTCGTTATTCTTGCGTACGTATAATGACGCCTTCTCGTAGTGTTTCGCGTAGCATCGTAGTCGTGCGCGGCAGGACGAGCGACATTTCGTTAAAGCAAGGCTTTGTCTTCGTACTTTTACCAGCAGTTGCACCACCGCGACTGCTACCTTGAATATTTTGGAATTCATCGTCTCCATGTCAGTCGATTGCAACGCTGGCACAACTGCGATTTTACTGCTTACGATAGCTTGTTGGTCAAATCAGGCAACTAAGTCAGTACCAACTAAGCCAACTAGGTTCTACCCTGGTATATAGGTGCATATATAAGTTGATTTGTTTTTTATCGTTAACATGTTTCTTAAACAGTGTTGATACCATTTGTAATAACGTCAGTTGAGTACGCTAATTTTCTATCTAATTAGTTTGCTAGGATTTGTCAGGACTTTTTCTTTTCAGACCATTTAGGTAGAAGGAAGGAAAAACGTTAAAAGTGTGTCTCATTATTTGGAAAGTTAACAACAAAGCTTTAAAAACTTATGACCTAACTTCCGGGCCTACAGGGAGGAAACTTCAGATATTTCTGTAAAATTACTAATAAAAACTACGCGCTACATCATAAGGTGGTTTATAACTGTAGAAAACAAATAAGTAACCTTCTCTTATTTTAATAAAATTTTTGAGGCTGAAAGATCAGGTTAGATTACATTTGAATCAGTTAGATTACAATTAGCTGCTCGGGTGTATTATAAAAACGTACGAACCTTTTCGCCAAAAACAGACGCAATAATTTTTTGCAGTAATAATTCGCATTGTGTTGCTTCGAGCTCTCTGCATTTTTCTCAAACAGCTATTTTTCAAGGATAAACGTATGTTGACCTTAGGGTTTCACCGTTCTCCATTCCACGCTTCCAACAAAACTGGTTTGTGAAATAGTATTAATGGAATTCTATTTCTGTAGGACAGTATCCATAGCTGGACCAAACCTTTCAAAACTTTTGTTGACAGAGGCATTCGCTGGAGTAATGGGGTAAACGCATAGAAGCATTCGTAGAGTCTAATGAATGGGGGTGCGTCCAGTTGCTATGATGAACACCCTACGGTCTTGATCTCGATCTCTCGATCCGTTCTGGGTTTGTTTGCCACAAAGGATCAACTGGTCCGCAGTGGATCCTTTGTAGCAAGCTATCCCTCAGAATATTGCAATACGGCCGTGATGTATGTACAGAGATTCGTGCCACGTTAACCATATGATACACCGTGTCGTTCTTCTCTCTTTTATCGGAAGCTTGCAACATAATAGGTAGTGTTTAGGCCTTATGACACAGCCAGTAGAAATGCAATAACGGATATGCTTTAGAGCCTACCATAAAGCAGCAAAACCTGTCTACGTTATGTAGTTAAAAATGCACATACTTAGTCGATAACAAACAAACGCACTGTGCACGCTTTGGCCAATAATTATTTTCTACCCTTAGCCGAATCGCTGGCGGTTTGTGTTCTTCTGCACTGCTATGGTTTGAAGAGACCTATCAGATATATAAACATACAATTCTGTGCATGACTTGAAAATACGTGACCGCATAGATAGCACGGTGCGTATTTGGGGAGTATGCCTAAGTTCTCTATAGTCATTAATTATAGCCTTTTGTAAGATTAGATAAAGCTTTTTGGTCGTAATTCGGTTCCAAACTGTGTGGACAATATGTCTAATTGTTTAAACATGGTTATGTACCTCAACTGGTATCATTTATACATAACAGCGCAGGCTGCTCAGTGGCGATCCATATTAAATACAGCAGCCTGCTTCCATGAGTAGCTTCTTAGGTTTTGAATGATTTTTTTACTTTGTAAGAAGATACAATAGATTTTTTCTATTGAAGTGAGATGTCATTGTAGCAATAATGTAGATTCATCTAATTACATTAGTGTGGATTAATTCGCACGAACCGCAAACAGATTCGTAAACTCACCCTATACCTGTATTTGGAGGATTGCGCTTAAAAATACTTCTAAGCCAAGTGGGTTAGTACAGTCGAGTAAGATGCTCCGGCTTCTGTGAGAAGAATGCAAATTTCTCTAGGGTATAACACATCCACCCAGTTACTTCGTTTCTCTAAACAAAGAAGTTACTTTTTCTTCTTTTCGAATCTACACATACCCATTAGATTATTAAATTTATGTACAACGAGCAGAGAGTTATAGCGATGCAATTCGGACCGAGAGCAGTCGAATCTGATGGTTGCGGAGCTCTCTGTGTGAACTCTACATAAGGCGCTATTTGTATGTACACGACCGCATTTTTCCAAGCACAGACATTCTGTTTGACGTGCTCTAGAGCAGATTCAGAGATGTTCGGGCTGATAGCGCCCTTACATTAGCTATAGTTCTAGTAGGCATCGATTTAGTGGATAATTGGCTTTTTGACTGGCATATAGATTAATAGAACAATTACCATGTTGGTGGAAGTCGAAGTAATTTTCATATTCTTACTTGTCGCGTCCTAAAACTGTAACCATACGATTTTTGGTTAATTTCACTAAAAGACCTACATGTACCAACGCCCTATATCTACCCTCTTAAAGTACCCTTAGCATTTCGAAAAACCGAAGCCGCTTTGGTGCTCTCGGGCCGCAGAGTTGGCTCTAAAAAGAGGGTCAACGTCTAATGACATATCTAGAAAGATAATTTTAAATATCTATCACCTTCATTTTTGAAAAAGGAATCGTGGACATGATATACGGTATCATCTCTCCAGTAGGCCACTAGACAAAGATACGTTAATGATAGATCATCACACATGTGATTCACTATTCACTTTGCCACCCTTCATGTTTAGCCGCGAAAAGGCCATAAATATGACAATAAGCAAAACATTGTGCCCACATATATATGCACGCGTAGCTTACAACGTGGACGTCCCGTTCCAGATATCACTAGCAACGATCTATTCACAAGAGTACGAATGCCGGTTGTTCTGGAAGCAATGTACAATCATGGTTGGTCGGCAAGCAGTAATCTTGGTTTGTCGTCTTACATTAGGCACATATCTGGTAAATGAAATTCTTCATACATCGTGACGTTTTCGTACCGGCTGGCGACGTGCTTGGAAACAATGCGTCAGGTGCCCAAACATCTAGGCCCGTCTTCTCCTTGCTTCGCAAGTGGCGCTGTATCTGTGACAGCTGCATATTTTGCATGTGATGTCCATTAAGGTAACACAGGACAGACGAAGCGACAAATTGAATCAGCTCGAGTACGGCTGCGGACGCACGCAGGGGCACACGCTCGCAGAGAGACTTACCCGCCAGGGCCACTCCCCCGTGTATTATACACAAGTGTCTATCTATCTGTGCCAGTAACTGACCTGCTTGATTTGCGTTGTCTCTGTTGGAAACACCAAGCGGTTTCGGCCTTACCTATATTTCGCATTCAAAGGAAACGCAGACGCCTAAGCTACGTTTGGAATTGTTGTCTCAGGCTAGAATCGGCTTGCTTAGTCTTGAGCCGAAACTGAAGATACCTCCTTAAAGTTTTCATAGCCGGTTCTTGCGTTGAGCTTATTAAATTGTATGGTGCACGGATTTTTCTACGTGCTCTAAGTGCCATTAAATAACGGCCGCTGCCTTGTTTTCGCTGTTGGCCTATAGCTATTGAATAACTTGTTTGCTACTCGAAGCATATATAAGTAAACACAAGTGTGTGTTAGAAAAAACCGACATTTTCCGGAACTCCATTCGTGTTATATCAGAAAGAAGATGCTACTGCTTTTTCATTTGATGCTATAGTGCGATAGGGATGATATTAAAAAGGTACGCGCATAACACATAACATAATAGGTAAATTTACAAGCAGAAAAATACAAGAAGTCGCAGCTGTAGTTGCAGTAACACCAAAAAAAAACGAAAGCGCGGCTATCCTCCAAACAAAGTCACACATTATGCACCGATCCACTAATTGTCTTTAGTAAATCGATGTGAATTGCGTAAATCAAGTGTAAGCGTTTGAAGATTTTTAACTTACTTGCATAAAGGCACAGTGGTGTCGCCGGTACCTCTGATCTCATTATATGGTAGGTACGTATCGATCCAAATGTATGACATGAAAATAAAATAGGGTCCTGCAGAAATGGAAACAAGAAGTGCTATCACGATGGCATGGTTCAAAAGGACCGCGTTTCTCCGCACTACGATGCCTCATCCTCTCTACGCCTCAGCAGAAACTGGTCGTAAACCGAGGCATAAAGAAATAAGTTATCAGATTTAGAAGCCTTAAAACGCGCGATGGCTTTTCGTCTACGCTGGTCTGCGTACGCAAATGCAGTTGAGCAGGGCTTATAAGGGGAAAGGGAGCCTCCTCAACGAGAACACGGTCGTTGCCGCGGGCACGCACACGCAATGAATGTGATAGTTCGTTGGTGTCTATTGTAAAAGACCTCCACCCTAAATATTTGCATATTTGCCTCATAAAATATACGTCACTCAAAAAAGAAAACTGCGGCGGAACCCCGTGGACAAAAGCGCCAAATCGTCTGTGCACTTGAGCTATTATTCAGCGGGGCTGAGAGCTGCAGACAAAGAGAGTGAAGAGGCCTTAGGTGTGAGCGTGGCCATTCTGCATGACATTGCGCTACGGGTATTTCTGACCGATAAGCATTGTCATGTTGTTGTCGATCGCTTGGAGTACTCGTCACGGATCCGATGTAAGGTAGGTCAATACTACGAAGAAAAGTGCAACTGCTTACGAGCCTTCTTAGTTAGTTATCATTTAAAGTTATTCACAGAATGAAAATTTCTGTGTATTGGGAGCGATGTACTAGCGATGCACGCTGAGAACCTGTAGTCAGAGTTTCTTCTTTCGAGTATTTCGGACCAAGAAACAAACAACCTGCAGCAAGAAGTATAGTACCTCTAAGGCTCAAATCTGAATATTTTTTTAAAAACTTTTGCGATTTATACCTTACATCGTATCGGAGGTATTCCGTTAAATTGTAGCTATCCATAGTGCTAAAATGTTCACTTAAACGCAATTAGCTATGTCCTAGTGCTTTTTTGATATAGTTTCCTGAAATCGTCAACTGGAATTAACATAGTTTGAACGCATGTTTGTCATACTGTAGCTAAAGTCCTCTCCATTTTATCTGGTGTTGCTGTAGTTACTCGGAGAAATCCAGGTTGTTGATGATTTCCAAACATTTCAGACGTTCTTTACGCAATTATTAATTTTTAAAGGTCATTGTTCTAAAACATTCTTGGCGCTTTGTAGTCTTGCGGAGCTAGGAAAAGTGAGAAACTGTTTTCTTTACATATCTTGTTATTCTCAATGCTTTGGAATATGTCAGAATGAGAAAAATTTCATTATTTCAGTTGTAGCTTTTTTTATTTGATTTTGCGATTATCTCAACAATCAGGAATATATGTGACAATCTAGTATAAAGATTCTTTAAATCTTTCATACTCTAGCATGAAAAACGTGGAATTAAGAGTCTGATCGTTGAAAATAATCAAGGCTTTCGTGCTAAGGGGATACTTAGAATGTTGAGTTATCTGTCGCAAGGTTTTAAACGAAATCAATTACCCAGGCAAATATTCTTTGTATGTATTTACTTTTCAACATCAAAGCGCCTGGCGGTTTTCGTCAGACTAGCATTAAATGCATTGTTTAAATTCCAATCCAATCCTACTATGCCATGTGCTTATAGACAGATTTCGAAATATTGCAAATAGGAACTTTTATGCTAACAAAAAAGTTAGCGCTTGCATTCCACAGAAAAGAGAAGGACTGACGCACCTTGTAACGTCCTGTTGTATTAACGAAACATTCTGAAAAATATATGAACGCTGCTTCATTTGACTCAGTTTACCTGCTTTGTAGCTTATGTATGGAATCTCCAAAAAATGGCTTTACCAGAATACATCAATGTTTTTTATTCTTAAGAAAGTTCAATTAGTCATTTAAAGAGTGTTTTAAATGCTTTGAGGCATCTTAAATACACATAAAAGCATTCTTATTTAAAATATGTTTTCTCTCTCTATTTTGAAGTTGGCCCAACTATGTATTTCGGGATATAACTATGGTCTCTCAATGTTTTTGGGCGAATTTTGTCTAGACTGAATTCCGCATACAACAAAATTTCACAAAATTTTGTAGTTATGTTCTGACAGCTCACCAGATACCCCAACTTCGTTGATTTTCCTGACTACATGAGGAGCTTTATTTTCTTTCACGCACTTAGGTTTACCATCAACTGCAAGTGTAGCAATACCAAGAATAAAATACCCATCTTAACTATATTATTCTATCATTGGGCAGATTATGTGATTCATAGAATGTTTGCTTTTTACCTTGAAGACTGCTGGTTGGATATATCAAATAATACCTCAAATTTAATAATAAACGAATAAAATACACATGAGTTTGTATTGTTTTGGTGCTTATATTTCTTTATTTTGCTGTAACAAATACGTACATATATATATATATATATATATATATATATA
>MNPL01003609.1:0-19790 GCA_002081605.1 Tropilaelaps mercedesae | reverse complement strand
TTATTATTATTATTATTATTATTATTATTATTATTATTATTATTATTATTATTATTATTATTGATATTTGAGAACAATTGCATACGTAAAGGTATTGTACAGCGTTCTAGAAAGTGTAGCCTGCCACAGCTCAAGAAAAAATCGACACAAGCATACAATACAGGATAATATACACGAGAACCTTTGGTCATTTAAGCGCATAAATGGAATCATGGGTCAACGTATGAACGAACGCGAGCATGGTCGGCACCAGGCAAGAATTCTTCCTCTGTCCGATGATAAATATTTGTCGTGGGAAACCGGTGTCACCCTGCAAAGTCGTGAACACGGTGATGAATTCAGAAGGTGTCTCTACCCTGCCACCCCTCTTCAGCATCGAGATGAACTCTCCAACATGCGTGGCCATATCTGACAGAGACTATTTCCACTACTGCAGCAAAAATTCTGACTCAATGTTGGTTTAAAAATGTCATCACAACCTCCAAAGGCCAACTAGGCAAGGAAAATGCGCAACGCTTTAATTAGTGCTGCTTACGCGAGCGGTCCGGTGCCGATATCAGGTTCTCTAATATGAATGCTCTCATCAAATAGTGACGACGCCAATGCGGCCGTACGGATCCGTATTGAGGATGGTAAGAACAGCTCAATGAATAGAATACCTTGTCCATGTGACTAAGCGGATGTGTCGAAATTCGAGATTGCTCCTTGCAAGGCCGGTAAACCTCGCGTAGACGACCATCGTCTCGTTGAATCTGTTCAATTCGTCGAAATGCGCTTACATAAAAATATACCGGCTGCACTGAGGAGACTGAGGAGACTTGCGTTGGCGTGCTGGCTCGGTTAGGCGGTGGGATGACGTGCAATGGGCGTATGAGTGTGATCAAGCGCAGAATGAAAGGGGATACCGGAGCCAGGCTACGAAAAGTGGATCTTTTAATAGAAAAACGGTGGATCTGCTGCAAGAATCTGCGGATTTCGAAAACAGGACAGCGTAGACCTTCGAAGGGGCACACTCGCTTTTATGGCTATGCATCGAGTTTATCGCGAACAGTCATAGTATAAAAGCGTTTGCATCAAACGGATGCACTCGCAACGCGGAACATGATTTGTAGATAGCTTTGGGCTAAGATTCGTCCGCGAAGAACAATTCAGTTTCGTTTTTCACATGCATAGTGCTTTGCGTACGCGTTACCTTAGTTAAATCCAATTACAGTGAATGTGCATGAGAGAGTGGGGGTTCCAATAACGGGATGATATTGCGTAGATACACATCTGGTCGAACTCGCTGGTTTGATGCATTTGTATGCGCCTTGCGACCGGAGGAAGCACGTAGATGCACAGGTTCAATCCCCGCCAGTGCACATTTACATTTGTATGGGGTCCGTCTTACGAAGTAATGCAAAAATTGCTACCGTGGACGTTAAATGTTGGCTAATGGTCAGCCTAAAAAAAGGAAAGATACACATCTGAGACCTCCTGACGTCATTATTTCGGCGATGGATTGATTGCTCGCAACGTGATTCGGATCTGAAGTATATGACGACTTGGGAGTAAAAATAATGTTCACAGTAATGTCTACATTTGTCGATAACATACATACAAACACGCACGCACTCCCATGCCGCCTAATTTATGTGAACCATTACTCCTACTTAATTCACGTCATTAATTCTCTAATGTTAAGATTTTATGGGCTGGGTAATCTTTCGTGTTTCGAAGGAACCTTTTTCAGCCCACTGACACAATGAATGCTGAGGCTTCACAATCTATGTTCTTCGAAGTTGAGGAGCGTCCCCTCATGCCTTAATAGACACCAACGATTGGCCGTAAACGTCTTTGATGTGACTTAAGATATTCAAGCTTGGCTTTTTTGCCTATGTCTAACACTTCCGGACTTTCGGACCACGCTAAGACATACTCTATGATTCGGCGTAGTTGATATCGTATATCTACACAACTAACAACCACGAGACAATCCAATGGCGGATGTTTTTAGTTTTCGGAGGCCGTAAAAAAAGGATTCAAAGGAATATGAGTTGGCCGATACTAGACGTCTGCGGTAGCACCAAGCTGTCCTCTCAATTTATAAAGAACACATCGGCGAAGTGAAAGAACGTTTTTGCAGCTGGCCGTAACGTTGTCCCCAAAGGATAGGACCGGCCGTCCGGCGTCCAACAGAGAGTGGGAACGGTTTTTCGCCAAATCCTTCCGAAACAACAAGCTTATTTGCGTACAGGACATCGTCCCGAAGCCAAACTTGCTGGGTTATTTTAGCCAGAAGAAAAGGCAGTGCATAGTAATACGACGTTGCGCTTTGAGAATATGCTATTTTGCCGTTTAATGGTTGGCCAACGTTTGGTACTTCAGCATTGATATGCAAGGGTTAATTTAGACTATTTGAGGATTGAGATCAAGCCGAGCAATCCGGCAAAAGGAATTACATAGCCCACTACCTAAAGACTAGTGGCCTATATATGTTCGAAAATTTATCTTTTTAGCATCAAGTGTGCTCTAACTTGCCGTGGCAAAGGCAGATTGATGTACATGCTGCCCATATAGCATTTCAGCAAAATACTGTCAGGAAGATCTCACAGGATTTTGCAGTTGACTTAAGCAATCAGGTAGGACGATTGCCTTGAATATTGGCCCGTCAATTTAGATGTCATTCGTTCGAGTCCCTATGAACCAGTATGGTATTAGTTTATTGAAAAATGGCACATGATATCATCACTGGCTCAGGAAAAGTTGCGCCTCAAGCTTTCATTTCGCGGATATCCACCTAGTGTAGCATTTTCGTCTGACACCCGCTAATCTGCCTTTCTTGCGAATCAAACAATTTCATTCTTTGCACAATATTCTGAGAAGCGACGTTTTTGAGCCCACACATTTAGCATTAAGAACTCAGGTTTGAGTGAATTTCCGGACTGAGCAAGTATGAAAAATTACTCCTATCAATCCAAAGGTAAATTCGCTATTATTTGCAGCGAAAGTCGGGCGGCTAATAGATCACCACCGCGCGCATACGACAACACAGTCCAACTTTTTCTGCTTAGACTGCCGCCAAAACACTGCTGTAAGCCTGCCCGACCACGACTCATCCCCTTACGTCCGTATGCGGGCTATGGTTGGAACAAAAAACGAAACTCACCAGTTGATGGGTAAGAGTATATTATCCGATGTGTAGTCATGTCGAAGCAGTACCAGTCGTTCAGGTAGTCGATTCAGTCCATGCTCGGGCACTTTGCGATCGACAAAGTTACATGCGAGGTCCTTAAGCGATTTGAGATTCAGCTCAGCGATTTCGATAGTCACCGTGTCCTTCTGCAGGCCGAGTTGCATCTGGAAGTTGACCACGGTCGGAATGTTGAGCAGGGGCAAGATCGAGTCCGTCGTTTTCATCTGGAATACGAACGCAATTGAATGGAGACGAGATTAGGAATATGGGCTCAGGCGAGGGTTGCCCCAGGACACTGGTGGAGGGCCGCAGTCAAAGGGGCCGAAGCCGATCAAAATTCAGCCGTAGAGTACCTATAGGGCACCGGTGGACCAGAACGAATCTTCACTCGCTTCAGGGAGCAACCCGAGTAGCGAAACAGGGTGAACACCGTACGGCTAAATATTGTCACTAGACTACATGATCTAAAGGCTTAACAATGAGTCAAGTAAGCGAAGTATGATATCGGCGGATTTCTCACTCTATTACTAACTTCGCCTCTCTAACGCTCAACGTAAGTCACAAAGGCTTATTATTATTATTATCATTATTATTATTATTATTATTACCATTATTATTATGATCATTAACGGTCACTAAACCTGAAAATCCTTCTTGCAAAGCACGCATTGCATGAGAGGCTAGCGGTAAAGCCCAAAAACCTTCCATAATGAAAGATGATGTAAAAAGCCCCTTCCTTCGGTGTGGAATTAGATGTGGAAAAATCGACTTCAATGGGAAGGAGGCCTTCGACATGACGGACCTCGACGGTCAGAACTTCGGCGGCAGGAAACTGATTTTTGTGCGGTTTTCCAATGCAGCAAAACTGGACCGTCCGCTTAGCCGACGTTTAGGTCATAAGAGTAGTCTTCAGCGGTGATGGAAGCCATGCTAGACTCGGATAGGAACAATGCAGCTGCTGACATTAATACACCTTGAAAACAAATGGTGCCCTTGTTATTGGTCAATCGTGGGGATTGGGTCGTCTACATACACAGGTCTTCAGATACCTGCGAAGATCAGCCCACTATTGCAACGTATAAGCATATTATGTCTATGAATATATGAAGAACGGTGTCATTTAAGCAACATACTGTATTCATTTAATGCAATCGAATAGGTGTTTTTTTCCCGACTTGCAAACGTGCAACGATTGAATTCTCGTCGACGAAATAAACGGGAAATGAAAGGCTCCGTAGCCCCATGTATCAGAACAGTACCCCTATAAGTACACAGCGAGACAGTCTATACCGTCCAGTTCGATCGGGCGCTTCGACGGTTACAGCCAGACCACAGTGGGAAAGAGTAAGACGAGATTGCCCGGCAGACCCGTGCCGATCGAGTGGTTTTCCTACACAATAGATCGGCCTAGTTGGCGCCAGTCGTCAACAAGGACCGCCATTTCAATGAGACTGTGGCAGGCTATGGGTTAGACATTTAAATCGACGGCTTGCGAAGCTGCGAAAAGACTACATCCTAGAGCGTCACTCATAGTCCATTTATAAAAAACTGAGCTGCGAAATCGGATCAGCATCAATAAAGCTCTGAAAAAGTTTTGACTCGAGCATATCTCATGGCTGATAACAGGTGAGCTCTGGCTGATCATTATTACCGGAAAATCAACTAGACGAGGCAGCATTATTCTGTTAAGGTTGGTAGTGCCTTAACTAGAAACGGCAGACAGTGTTTTATTGTACTCATGAATGTATCCAGACTCACGAATGAAAGACGGTTTAAGTGATGTAGACGCACAAGGATGCATACCCTGATATGTCTCTCTGGTGCGACTAACTTGCACAGATAAACTTTAGAAAGTGGTGGTGCCAGTGCAACTCCTACGACGTACTAGATATTCAGACAGTTTCATAGTAGCTCCTTAAAGTTGAAGGTAACCACACTGGAGGCCACTCACTCCTCCTACATGCACCTGGCTCGACTCGAACTCTACCTACTGCCTATTACCCATTAGATACTGAACCGACGCAGCTGGCTGGAAGTTCGACTTACTACGTTCGCATTTCGATCTCTGCAAATAGTGACTATATTGTTGCAGCTCGAAGGGCTTTTTCTGCTCACATTCGGAAAAAGCAAGTTAGTCTATTTAAATTTCTGCTGTTGCTGGCCCGCCGCATATTTTTTAACCTATTAGACCCGGCAGTCTCTTTTCGGGCACCTCGTCTTCTGTTTTGACCGGAGGGTTTTCTGTAGAGACGCATCAAATCACAAATGTAGAACATAGCGTCCGATCTATGAACCCAATCATCCGGAGGTAATTACACCGCAGCTGTGTAGATCCTCCGTGAGAGGTTCGTCTACCCCAGGTTATGTAAGGACCTTAAGCGAGACTCAAACGTTATAGAAATGTTGCCTCCGCCAAAAACAGGACTATTTAACCAAGTCTTCCCTTGTTTCGACTTGATGTTGGCGCCGCCTAGCTGATGAAAAAGTAGTAAAAAGATTTTGTTTGTGTCACCGTTATGTGATGGAGTGCCAGTATTTTGTGGCGTTAGTATTTATGGGAGTTTATGAGAAGCGGCCTCCAAGCAAGCGATAATTGTTAAAGGGAATGGGCAGGGAAACAGCAAAACGGGAAAAAACAACACTATATGTGTCTAAATCCGACTCGAACCATTTTTCGTATAAACAGTGCACGATGTTTTGCCCTGAACACTAGAAATACACTGCCCAAGATACCATCACTGTACAATTTTCAATAGACAACTATACTCACACTGGCCGATGTGGTCGCGTTCGTATTTTTCCCAAATATCAATTGTGTGGTTTTTATGAAAATCCACACGCAAAAACATACGTGCATACACACTCAAACACACACACATGAAATGGAGCAGATGCTCCCATGCAACCTCACTCGTTCGGATTACTCGGTTACCGCTTATTCGAAAGACTCGACAAACAATTCGTCGCGCGTGTCGAAAATTAATTTTTGAAACTCAGATGATACCGCCTTTTGTTCGCTTAGTTTTCCCTACGGTGTACGCACAAAACTGGCGTTTCGTCAGTCGAAGTCATGTAGACCATACAGAAGTTCATGCCACTAGCATGAGTATACTTATATATATTCACGTTTCTCTCGTAGCCGCCCAAATTGTGTCAGTTTGTACGCGATTCATTATATTTTGAAGCACATTAAATTTCACATGCTGAGTTTGATCTCACTATACGCGCTTATCAGCCCACGTTCTGCCACCTGGCTTGTTTATAGTTACTGACTTTGTCCAAACCACTGAAAAATTATTTAAGTGGGGGAGGAACTTTGTTACCTTGCTGTATATATCACTGCCGAATGGAAACCACGTACACACATATGTGTGTGTATGACGATTATAACCTTCAGCCATCGTATTCACGCGTGGTACGAAACCCTAGTTTTGGCACGTATCGCACGTGGCATGTAACCCTAGTTTGGATATGAATCGCACGTGGTACGCAAGCCTAGTTTTGGTACGAATCGCACGTGGCACGTAAGCCTAGTTCGGGTATGAATCGCACGTGGTACGTAAGCCTAGTTTTGGTACGAATTGCACACGGCATGCAAGCCTTGTTTGGGTATGAATCGCACGTGGTACGTAAGCCTAGTTTGGGTATGAATCGCGCCGCGAAATATTTGTTAGTAATTGATGGTTTATGTGCCTCGCCTTTTGACCAGATATTCTTACAGCGCACGTGTGCAGGACTAATTACTAGATAGCGCGCGTCTTCCAGTGGGGAACGTCTGAGTAGAGAGATCCCTGCGGTAGACCGACGCCGCAGTACGATAAGAAACCACTCAATAAAAGAAGAAAGCGGCGAATAAGTTCCAGTTAACGGGACAGACCCTAACCATTTCCACCTGTCGTTGTTGGCGCGAGCTCAAATGGTCGGAGTGCATGGGGAGTCATGTGCCTATGATCCTCACGTTCGGCACTACGAGAATGGCAACGAAAGAGAGACAGGCAGAAAGAGAGGCCAAGAGAGATGGGAAGAGTGAAGGGAGAGAGAAGACGTCTTGTAACTTCCAAACAAATCAAGTGTTACTATCGGAGAACTTCGGCGGTCTCTACGGCGATACGACAAATTTTAGAGTTTAGTTGCGTCGTTGAGCAGCTGTTGGCAAACCACCTAGTTAGAAGTTATAATAAATGCCGAGCGCCGGATAGTCTAGAAACCCCATCAAGAAGAGAGTCTTCGGAGTGGATCAAAATCGAGGCGTCGGGCCCGACCGCATAGACGATACAGCCTACCGGACAGTCTTTTCTGTTGATCGCCGGTGGAGAAGGTCTCTCGAGTTCTTTTTCAATATTTCCTCAAATCATTTTCTGTCTCGTAGGTCTTCCCTGACAGGCCAATCATCCTGAGAGGTCTAAGGAGTGCAAGCCACTGTAGAATTACGTCCATCCAGTGAGACAGGCTCATTTGGGCTCACTGACACGTGGCCCTATTTAAAACAAGATCGCAATATCATTTCGTCAACTGCTCATTCACTGGTGTTGGTGCACGGTCCGGTCTGCGGTTTTCCGCCTATCTCAATGGAAATCAGTCCACTGCTATTGTCTTTTTGATATGAGCCAACATTCATCTTCAACCTAAACGCACTTGAACGTCGTTGGACGCTCCGTTAACGCACAGCACTGCCATCGCTATGCGTTTAGTAAAAAAGTTTACACCGTTTCCCCCCTTTTGAGTTGAGGCGGAGTCTATGCTGAAGATTATGCCCCAAGGTTTCGGCGAGGAGAGATCTCAGACTATGATGACGAATACCTTCACTCGCGATGTCCAATATCCATAACGGATTTTGCCCTTATTCTTTTTAAACGAAAAAAATAACCCTTATTATCGTCGCGATATTTTGTGGCTTCTCGATCTTGCACCGTAGAAACATACGGGCACAAACATCACGATATTCCTCTACCACGTTAAAAATAATTACTTTCTTCCGAAAAGACGACCGCACGTGCACCCTACCTGGCCTACCTTCAGCAGCAACCACCGCGTGGCCCCTCATTCCGGAACCTCATCCCAAAGATAGCATTTTTGGACACTGCGCAAGTCACGCACACTCATGGCTGACTACGTCCAAAAGTTTTGCGGCTGCGTTCTCGCTGTGGGCCCCATTCATTTGTTTTCCGTACTGGCCAGATAGGATCGAGACGTGGTAGACGCGCTCGTCCAACCTGTAGAACGACCTGAACCGTAGAGCTCCCGTACTTCTGTGTGTCCGTATAACGTCGACGCTATACACTATCATTTTTGTTTATATACTGATAGAGTACACTTTTTCTCAGCCCAGAAATGCGTTCATTCGATTGAAACATCATCGTCTGGCGTTCCGTGTTCGTCGTGCATCGGCGAGGACGCTCTGTTCTCGATGTCAGAGCATTCATGGCAAATGATTCCATTTCTACGCGGAACCATCCAGCGAAACACAGAATTGCACAATGCATTTCATTCGAAGCAGCGGCAGTAACGATAACGTAAAAACGGGCGTCAAATTCCATTTCTAAAATGTTTTTTACAGCAAAACCGACGTTTACGGTGGTGTAAGCTGGACGGAAGGGATTCCGCGTTCAAGGTAGACTATATGTGGATAACGAGTGCGATCAAAGGGTTGCTTTACGCCTCAAACTGGCTTTATCCAGAGGTATACAATTGCCGGAAAAAGGACGAGTTTGACCGTTTCGCACACCATAGTTCTTGCGTAAATTAAATATTGGACGCCTCGGGGACCTTTCTGTTATCTAAATCCGTGGAACGTCAAGTTTTTCGTCGGTATTTTGGTCAATACAGTTATATTGGCACCTAAAGCATTGATCCGGAAAGGGACATCACCTGTAGCGACAGTACAATAGAGAGAAGTCCGACGACGGTGAAATGTGATGCCTAGCAGGTTATGCAGGCGCCTTAGACTACGAGGACGGCGGTTTTGAAGCCAGCGCTGAATAAATGATCGGGTATATGCATAACAGCCGGTAACCGGCCCCGATAAAGGCCTTCATCGTGCTCGTTTAACGCCGTGTGCATAATCGCTATGACATGAAGGGGAAGTGTAAGATCGTAGGACCAGAGTGGGCTTACAATATATTTCTAGAAAATACGATTTTTCACTGCAGGCACCGTTTCCTGTATTAGTTATTGAGCGAGGCGATTTTTCTCTAACCTAAAATATGAGTTTCCTCACTGAGAGTTGGCGTCTGATGGTGCAAGGTTTTTGAGTAGAGGTAACTTCGTGTTTGAAAATGATTTAAAAGACGTATATTAAAGATAACTTATGCGTGCCTAGAGGGATGTGTCTTAGAAGCCACAAGTGTGTCATGCATGCTAACAAATCTATGGATAGTAATAATAACAATTATAGCACGATGTCCAGGAAGTGCGGTTTTGTGGTGAGAATGTACTCATTATAGAAAACAAGAATTGTTGTAGATCGATACTTGGAATAATGATATAATAGTGCATGTCATAATTATACCCGCCCTTTACCCTCGCTCTTTTTTAGGGTGGTTACTAGCAGAAACTTAGCACCTAAAACGTGTCGTGACGGTGGCTTGAGTAGTTAAGATGATAAAGCTGGTGATGGGCACCGGCTCAAATCCCGCCGACGACATATAGTATGTACTTATATCCGATATGCATTCTGGGTGTTTGAACAAATGTGAAAGCTCTTCTGAGCCTAAAGACGTGGAGGGTCCCCAAAGGCGCTGGCGGTCGAAACGTACGGCTACGGCACGGGGGGGGCCGCGGCAACGACAAAAAATTCAACGAAAACTTCCACTTCTGAAAATGTTTGCTGTCGTGACTCGTCATAATTAGGCCTCGCCTGCGGGCGTTTTTTCTCTGGCTTTGGCACACGCATTCTACCTGGCGTTTCGTCTGACGGATTTAAATAACAATGAAGCCCGGACGAACACACGGAACGAATTTTGTTTGCTGGTCATGTTCATATGTGCTTACATAAGGAGTCTCGTGATGCAACGCATGTACTCGATTCAGTCTTACATTCCTCAGCTCGATAGTCTGCCACGGTTGATTCCTTATGCTAAGAATGCTGCGTTCTTTTAGGCTGTTTTTATTGCGCTCAGGGGTGGCTTCAATGCCACAAGATCGTGGAAAGGACCTAGGATCGGCAGACTGCAGTTCCTGCTATAAGTGGACCGGATTCAATCGTTGCTTTTGTTGTGAACGCAGACAGCGTCGTATGGGTAAAATGTAGGGCTCTCCTGTTTCAGCCATGCGTAATGTCTGTGACATGGTAGACGTTTAATTTACGCATCGATAGTGAGAATGCTTCTTATCAGCAAAGCTACTAAAACTTTTTTCGGTTTTACTCATTCATAGTAAACATATTGGCCGGTGTACGTCATCTTAAAGGTACGCTTTCTCTTTGCGTCCTGCTCATACGGTTCACGTTGCCTTGGAAACATTCGTTTATTACTTTCGATAGGTGTGATTAGTTATATGGCCACCATATATGAGATACGGCGCAGTTCTTTTCTGTTACACCGAACACTCCTCCCGATACCGACCTTTAAGCAGAAACATATAAGGCCTTGCGTGATTCATATGTTAGTGTTGTTTATGGTCAACGTTTTCAGCATGTTATATTTATTCGAAGTTCTTTATCTTTTACGAAATATACTCACTTATAACAGCTGATTTTAATGTATTGTTTTGATGTAGGTTGTCTAAAAGCTTTTTTATTCTCTATAGGAACACCGTCGAGCTTTACCGTGGGTGTAATTAATTCGATTAAGATCTAAAAATCCATTTTCTCCCTTAAAATAGCCAATCAAGGCAAACCATTATCGCCATTTTCAGCACTCAATTTATGTGACTTGCTCGTTGCTCATCTGTCTCTCGCAGCAGATTTGTGCATTAACACACAAATTTCATGAACGAAAGCGGCTTTGAATTGTATCACAGGTTACGTATCTAGCCACATCGCGTTTGATTGGGACGTATACGATCCACATGTCTGGAAGTCTATATCGTAGTGAGTTACGGGTTTCAATTGACGCGACAGGGCCGTGCGTGACTATCGAGCATAGAAGCTGCTAAGTGGTCGTCCGCCCATAAGTTTACGCGAGCGAGGTTTGTTCTAGCTAGTTAGAGTGCTGCTGAGGAAAAACAAAAACATTGAATATAAACATCATATCGAATACGACACTGACAGTCGTTTTCAAGAGCTGTAAGAAGTACGTGTAGATTGTGCAATAGGTGTTTACGCGGGACTAAAGGTACGCAATAAAGCGTCCAGCAGCAAGAACGTATTTACGATCAAAGGCAGTACCTTGATTATCTAATTTAGTATCATACTCGCACTGAGTCTAAGCTAATTTTATAATCTTATTATTATTATTATTATTATTATTATTATTATTATTATTATTATTATTATTATTATTATTATTATTTAACACCCCTATCAATGATAACAATAATAATGATAATAATATTATCGTTATCATTACCAAAATGCAAAATTTACGTTACGTCGCCGACCTCATGTTATGCATCGCTAATTTGATATATACTCTAAGAGATGATTACTGAACGTTTGACGCACTCTCACATGACTGCAAACATACGGATGCATCCATCCAGCATTCATTCTGAATGAAGATTGCCTCAGCACGCCCGCATTGCTTCACTTTTTCATCCAGCGTCCAGGTTAACTACACGGGACCTTCTCGCAGCTTTGGGCCTTCCAAATGTGCCTGGTCTAAGGCGCACCGTGGTTTCCTCAATGCCCCCTCGACCTCGCCCTTTTTTTTTGTGACTTTGGAGCTGCCCACGCGTGCACGTTCTTGCTAAAGGGGAACGTGTTAAGTTGGACCTAGACGCACGTCAAGGCTTTTGGTAGCGCGTGCTCCGAGGAGTACGGGACGACGCGTATATAGTCAGGCGTTCGACTGCGTCGAGATAGGATTACTACTGGGGGCTCTGCAAAGCGTCTTTTAGATGCGGGAAGGGGCTGGATCATTCCTCGACGTCGTTGCACCTTTTTCGCGTTAGGCACCACGCGACTGCACGATGTGTGCCGCTGTGTCTTATTCGTTCCGTTTGGAGAATGAATAAACACGTGAACTTGCCACGGCAAAGTGGCAAGTCCACGTGTAAGTTCAACGGCAGCCGACTGAAGATGAATGTCTGGCACGTGACCACGACTGATTCTGGGCAATAAAGGAAGACGGACGAAGTTTGACATTGGTAATCTCTGGAAAGTCGGTGCATATAAACGCGTTAACAAGGACGATACAGATGAAGGCGCGGGTTTGAGGTGGGAATTACTTTTCAGTAAGTTTTGCGTAGAGTGAAGGGTGAGTGTGTACTGAGCCTACACAGTAAGGATAAGGCAGGTCTAGCTGAAATGGCCGATCTCTGTCTGACTTCAGCTTTAGACTTCGTGTCGTTAACAAATAAATGATTGTCTCCATATACTACGACCCCCGTTGTCTCCATTGAAGGCATTGTTTTTACAAGCGGAAAGGTAATTCAGCGCCGAAAATCAATGACACGTAACTAAGTTTTTGTTTTCAGAGGATGGGACCTAAAAGATCTGTAGGCTCATCCCGACTATTGATTACATTAATTCTCGCAGAGTAGTAACTAAAGAATAATAAATAATGCTTCTGGCAAATTAACGCCCGACCAGATAGAAACTCACATGATGTATTCTAAACTCAACATCTGCGTAAATACACGCAACATAAAAAATAGCGTAGACTGTCGGCACAAACCATACTCAAGCAATACATATCTGCATACATATCAGAGCAGGATTAAGCCAAAAAAATATTTAAAAAGAATTTCAATGCCAGGCAGTTGTTTTGAAAAAAAAATGTTGATGTAGCCTGCAATATACAGGAAATGAGCAAAATTTAAATATTGGCTTTTCAGACAGATTTTCAAACCAGTTGCGTGTTAACAGAAATCATACAGCAATTCTAGACTAAACTTATAATTGGCACACGTACCAAATTACAATACAGATAAACTAGAGTTAGCAAACTGGTAAATTCGAACTAGCTAGTTTGTTCACGAGTAAGGGGCTACCGTTAAATAATCTGTGTCTAATTGAAGTTTTCGTTTTTGTGTTCAACATCTATGCAGAATATGCAACAAATTTAATTCGACTCGATGCTCGGAAACTAGATAGGGCCTTTTCATTAGGTGAAGGTCTTGAACTTGTTAGCAGCACCATTGTTGCTTTCAATTGTGCACTTAGCTGGCCAATGAGTTGATAAAGGCTCATGCGTGCCCGAAGGTGTGAACTTTCTTCCTGTGCCGAGATACGTCTATTACAAACTCAAAGGTGCTGTCGGAAAGAATATCACATTCCGCGCTGAAACATAAAATCCTATAAATAGATACATGCAGGTACACTGTTACAAATTCTATACGCGACCTGCCGAAGGGTTAACCCATCTTGATGTACGGCAGACTAGGTTAAATGCATATAAGAAGCAAACCTGTGCCTATTCGGCCGCTCAGTTGATGTTAAGATATGTCAGCCGATGTTGATGCTATGATAATCGATGTTATGACGTTTGAACGGTTTACAAACCAGCAAGATTGAAAATAATACAAGCGGTTCAATATTGTTCTGAACATAAAATATTGTTGTCAGGTTCTTAACGTGCGTATCTCATATCTGTTAGCACTATAACGCACTGTAATGGACATGCATATGGCAGACGGAAAATTTGGGAAAACGCTTACAAAATGCAAGGTAAAGCAGAGATTATGCAGACATATATCGCCACCATAACAGTCTGCCACGTTACTCACCTGCCTGTGTACAAAGCAATGAGCGCAATGCTAAGGAACTGATTTCTCACATGTTTCTGAGGTGCTCGAGATTTCTGGCCTGACTGTGGTCTAACAGTGCACTTTGAGTACTACACAAAACAAAATTTACACAAAATGCACACTTCGTCGCTCACGCCAGCTTCAGGTGGACCCTCTTGGCAGGTTTAATATTTGAGTTCGTCACACAAGAAGTGTAGCTAATTATGCCCCATAGGCTCAGAGGGAGAGGGCAGGCTTTCCGTTGCTCGCCTATGTCACGCCGGGGATCACGTGCAGTTCTCCGATAAGGGCACGTCTGGCTAGTTAATTAAGGCTTACTGAACGTACGAGAAAAAGCATGATCCTATGGTTTAGCAACACTCCAGATGTACGGCAGCTCTTTCACCGGCTTCACGCCGTTTGTTTCCGTTTCCTGCCTGTGGAAGGGTTCTTTGCCACCGTCACGCCGAGAAGGAGGTTAACGTTTACTTGGGGTCGGTGAAGAGGTAGCTAAGAGTAAGGTCTTGCGGCAAAGATCGATAGATCGGCCTCCGGACTGTACCTGTCATCCCTTCTCTAATTTATTGGGGCTAGCTATTCTTGTCAAGACGCGTGACCCCCCATTTACCTCTAAACAGGTTGGCCTCGTCGGTTCTCTCACAAACTATAATGGCAACACCATTTTTTCTACGTTCCGCATGGCGATAAGATGGCGGTATACCTACCTAGTAGCGTTGGGCATTTTCTCGCCCTCCGAAGACAAGAGAATACAGTGTTCGAAGGGGGTAACTTGCGGCAATATTGCAAAGCCTTAATCTCGTAATCACTGCATCGAAATGAGACGATAAGTACATGTTGAATAGAGCCGTGAATCTTCTCTTTCTATATGGTACTTCGATTGATAATCTTACCAGCGTGCTAGAAACTCATCGTATTTTTTCCTCTACCCTTTTTTGCAAACTATTCATCTTAGCAAAACTTAATCTGCTTCTACTACGCTGGCCACATTTGTTTACGCTCGTAGAAGACAGTGCTCTCCAGCAGCAGCGTCAAAGGCGTAAACAGCAATTCTTTAGGGGGTGTCGTTTGCATTAGATATATTTAGAACGGCTAGCGAGGTTCGCACATCGGGCAGACAGAATTTGCGGGCCATGCTGCCGCGCCGTTTCTCTCCAACAATTTGCTCTCACACGCTGTGTACCGGTCTAGCAGTTTCTCGAAATAGACCAGTTCCGAAATGCATTGCAAGTTACCCGCCGTACATAATTGCCCGTACGGAGCAGTGTCGTCAATATGGCCCGTACTGACGACACTGTATTTCGATGGTTTGCGTATTGTAAGACATGGCTTACAAGTAAATTCAATTAAAGCTTGAGTTCACGTATAGGACATTTCTAATAACGATCTATCTAAATCTTGGTGTTGTTTCACTTGAAATATAGGAAATGCCTTTAACACGCGATATTGATCAGCATACCGGAACAGTGCAGAGTGTACTTTTCCTTTATTACAAATAGTGTTGAGAACTTTAGGGCGCTTATATGGAATGCCAGTCAATTTTACGGCGTCCGTTTTAACAGAAGTCGATGACATGTAAAACCAACAAACGAGCAAGACGCAGACGCGTCCTTGGTGGTCAGATACGTCATAGCGAGATGACGCCGAACACTTGATCAGGTCTACCTAGCATGACGACATTTTTCTAGGATATCGAAAGAACTCAACATGATGTTGAATTTAGCACGTATCATTCTACCGAGTACACAGCGGAATAGTTTCAGAGTTTTACAATGAAATAAAGAAGCATAGAGCGACTCGTTTCATTCGGGTCCCTAATATGTTTTCCATTTGTCTTGACTGCAGCATTTGGTACTCTGTCTGCGACGCGATTCTTCGTAGGATATACGTGGACGATGTTACTTTTCTCGTATCATACAACATCGTTTCCCGATGCCGTTTGAAAAGCCTGTTCAGGCTACAGCATCCACAACTCTCGATGGTTGTTTCCTAGACTACGTCAACCTGCCTTAGGCGGGCTATTTAAAATTCCAGCGAACACGATGATAGTAAATGGGTTGTCGGGACGATCACTAAATGTCCACCGGCAACCAGAATAGAACCTAGTGACGGATTTTTCGTTGCATTTAACCCCCTCACAACATGTTTTGCTCTGGCAACCAGTCTTGAGCATCAGTCTGAGCAGATGCTTCCCTCCGATAGCCGAGTATGCGCTTGTGTTCCTCAGACGTAAAAGGAATGAATACATGCGATCGGAGCTTTTTGCACATGTACGTCGCGTTTCATGTGCCAATTTACGATTAGGGCAAGCAAGTGCCAAATTTACAACATTCTATACCGTGTTTATTCATACGGTGAAGCATTCGTAGGCCGATGTGTTGAGTTGATTTGTTGTTCAGCCATTCGATGCAGACCTGCAGGAAGGAGGCGAGGAAGCTGATCACAAATGTACCAATCAAGACGTTGTCCACCAGCTTGGAGACGGATGACCTTCTTCTGCAAAACTTTGCCGACGTCTGCATGAGACGTAGTATTTCGGCAGAATCGGCGCGAACTCGCAAGTGCGGCATCTCTAGTTTGGCTTATCAAGCTCTAGGAGAACGAATAAGGATGAATCTTTTTTCCAAGGACCCACCCTTAAGGACGAATAAGGATAGGGTAGAATTGCGCATAGCAAACTGCGCACGTTGTAGGTGAGATGTCGTCTGGTCGATCCTACACTGACTGTAGAAAGGGGGCATCTCTCTGAAGGCGCCAGCGATGTATTTTAAAAACTGAGAACCGAAGAGTTAATTCTGAACAGGGTGTTCCTTTAATTCGATCATTGACATTCTCAGAACCTGAATTCATTTGGAGGCAGGCGATACTAGGTATCGGGACATTCGGGAGTTCAGTCATGTTGCATCAAGCAGCAATGACACGTTAGAGATAGCGGCCCAGTAAAATCTCTCATTTCAAAAACATATCTCTCTTTATTTTCGGTTGCTCCCTGTTATGTTCTGTCATTAGGTTTTATTTGGCTAAGCGAAATTGACTTCGCACCGTGCCTGCGCATTTAGGAAATACCTGCATATTTGAACTGAGTAAGAGCAACCCCTACGTTACAGCTTCTTTTTCAATAGGGTTGACCATCAGCGAGAATCGACGTCCAAGGTGCCGCTTCTCGCATTATTTCGTAAGGCGGACCCAATGAATGCAAATGTGCAACGGCGGGGATCGAACCAGTGCATCTACGCGTCTTTTCCGGTCGCTGAGCACCTTCGAATGCACTAGGCCAGCCACCTAGTTCGATCTATGTCAAATCAGTCCAAGATGAACATGATCAATCATGCGAGCTCGTTTTGGGGGTAGAGCACAATACATGGCATTGTTCCGTCTTAACACGCTTGTCATGCGCATTACGCTGCGTAACGGACCTGCCTTTGGGATGATAGAAATTCCATAGCAACCACCAGTGAAACATCCCCGCCCGAAGTCTCACATATCAATGGACAGTCAACGCCACTTTCATAGCCTTTCATAGGCGGAATCTCAACCGCCCGGCATTGGTGGAGGCCCAACCGCAACTGACATTTGCACTCTTTTGTCACCCACCTGCTGCTAGAAGGACCCTCTTTCACTTCTGGTTTACCCAGGTCGTCCGCATTTAAACATACTCACACATAAGACGTGATCTCATAATGTTACGAAGCCTAAAATCGACGCGAACTGAGAATTTAGAGACTCTTCACAGACATTTATTGAATAGACCGAGGTAGAATTGGATATGCGTTTAGTGTCGACAGGCGAACGCGGGCTAAAGCATTTCCAAGGTATGGCCACGTAGATTTATCAAAGCAAATGAGTGATATGCCACGGGTGAGGGATGCGCACTCAACTCCGCGGATGTTCTCCAGATAATATCGATCAAACGCAGATGCACTGGCAGTCATAAAATACCCCTCATAGTAAACCAGAAGAGATACAAAAGTTCAAAAGACCGACTTTCCTTCGCTTTAGCTGTTTGTATTCCTACAATCCGTGAAAATTCCGTATGTCCATAGCATCCATTGCATCTAATTCGTTAATTGTGGTGTAGTCGACCACTTTGCCATTTTAGTTCTCTCTCTCTCTATATATATATATATATATATATATACAATGGCTCAAGCATTACGGCCAAAGCCTTCGGAGAAGTCAAAATTGTTGCGTGACATCACTTACAAGGCCGGTCTTACAGTTATTATCTTTGTCGTCTCCATTCCCAACGTATAATATAACCTTTATCTAGTTCCAGGTAATCTACATTGACAGATAGTCGGTCGGTCAACCCAAGTGGGCCGGC
This sequence comes from Tropilaelaps mercedesae, assembly GCA_002081605.1. Classification (NCBI taxonomy): domain Eukaryota; kingdom Metazoa; phylum Arthropoda; class Arachnida; order Mesostigmata; family Laelapidae; genus Tropilaelaps; species Tropilaelaps mercedesae. Next base: position 1,446 of record MNPL01003609.1, on the reverse strand, counting down.
CACGGTGGGCTGGTCAGCTGCGTAGGCTTCGGTTGAAATATTGTATCAGGAAGACGACGAACTCAAGCAAAAAGTCCACCGCTTTGTGGGTTCATTGGTAAGATATGATAGGCCCAGCAATTATAAAGTTTTCAAGACCAAACCAAAATTCAATGCAGTGAGGGGTAACCGTTATTACATTGCAGAAACCACGAGACAAACTAGAAGCGACGAAACGACGCACAATACAGATGCAGGTTTACATGAGATTGGTTTTTAAAAAAATTAATGTAGGTCTACGCTATTTATTTTTCATCTACCCGTATATCATAGAAGACGTGTATAGGAAACGTGGTAATCTACTACCCATGATCCTTGTGACAATTATCCACACGTATAGCTTAAAATAACAGAAAACATGACATTGCTGCGTTGACATCCTATAGCACAACATAAAATGAAAGAACTGCCGATCGTCGAGGATGGCGCCGGTGCAGATGATGGAAGAAAACAAGCCCAAAGGACAATTTCAACATTTAAGCGATGTGAATAGCGGCACGTTGAATCGCCGTATCCATCCCTATGAACAATAGTGAAACGAGAATTTGGCGGGAACAAAGCCGTGACACCAATACATCCTTCGCAATCTGTTGGGGGGACCAGATACCTTCGAGTAGCCAAAGTGGTCCCTAATTGCTGTCGATTGGAAAACGGAACAGGGAAGCTAATTGGAGTTTGCAATTGTGAATGCTCAAGGCTCAGTTGCTTTCAATTGGTTTCTCAATACAGTGCACATATAGTGGTTGAAGCATAGCTGAGTTCAAAAACTGTACCAGCTCCACTGACTTGAGTAGCGTTACCGAATTCCATACTGCGAATAGAAGCATTGCATACAGAATTTTCTAATTTTTAAAACAGTTTGTTGAGCTATTGTCCTTTGTTTTAAAAAAGATGATATACGACAGGCGTATCGGCCGACGTCCCGATTATGGTTAGACGCCTGGCATGGTATCAGGAAGCAGCATATGAGTCTCAGGGGGGTGCTATAGAATGATACGGCAAAGCATGTTATACCTCCGGCTAAGTTTTCAGTTTAAGGTCATTTGACAACCGGAGAAAGAGCGCGTCCTTTGCAGTCTGCAAACAGCGCTACCAGAAAAACGTCACGCAAAGTTGTCGCATCACGTAAAGTCCATCTCAATTTTTTTGAACAAGGCATTAAGATATCTCATATCTATTCTCTAAACGATGGATTTCGTTACAATAAATTGCGATTTGGAGAAACAAACCTCTTATATAGATAAGCATCTGCTATTCACTGTCGGTTGTTTCTCTGTCTTTCTAGAAGACGACTCGCTATTAGAGTACAAGGACATTTTTCCAAAGGTCGGCCACTAGTAACATCATTATTTTTGTATTGGTCTTCGCACACAATTTTATATATATATATATATATATATATATATA
>MNPL01003607.1:15724-49464 GCA_002081605.1 Tropilaelaps mercedesae | reverse complement strand
GGGCTAACACAACATCAACACAACGAGCAGCAGGGCCAGGTTGAACATCGCCACGGCGCTCCTCCACCTCGGTCACACAGCGTCACCGACCAACAAGAATTTGATTGTGGCCGCCAACTCGTTCGTCACACTCGTGGCGGCAATGGGTTTTCTTTTCCCCGATGTATTTCTTGCGACGACCACCTCAAACACGTCCGTCGATTACTCTGCTGTCCGAGCGGCGTGCTTCGGATATGGACCGCTATGATGATGAACTCCGCCGTTCAAGAAGGGGGTACAGCAGAGCACAGGCACACGCGACGGTGTAGTCATCACCTACAAAGGGCGGAGGGGGCGATACGATGGAGTGTGGGCATCCCCTCATCATGGCGCGTTGCTCGACGCGACTAGTATTTTTGCCCTCGTCTTTTGCGTCGGCCCGAGTCGCACAGGTCAACGGCTAAGAATTGGCCGCGTTTCAGGGGCGGGCACACAACGGCCTTTTGCCGCTCTCTCTCAACACACACACACACAGACACACACACACAGACACACACACACACAGACACACACACACACATACACGCACGTACGCACGCACGTACGCACGGGCTCACGGACACGTAGAGACACAAAACAGCAGCACCAGCGAACGCACTCCACTGCTGGCCGGAATGCTGGGTGATCAGCGGCCGGGCGGGGTTGCTTAGAAACTCGGTCGAACCCAGTCGACCCAGCACACGGCCGGCAGGTGTTGGTGCTCGCGGAAGCGCTTGAACTCCAACGGGTCGAAGTCTCACTCACTGCACCGAGAGCTCATCGGCCACAGAACACAACCACCACTTGCTACTGGTGTTTGCACCACCACCACCACCAGCAGCAGCAGCAGCAGCAGCAGCAGCAGCAGTGTATCTGTCTGTGTGTGTGTCTGTGTGTGTGTCTGTGTGTGTGCGTATCGATCTAGAGTACTACGAGCATTTTTACGTCGCTCAGCTACGGCGATGCAGTCGCTGGAGCTGCTGCTCATCCAGGAGCACCGTCAGAACGTCGGAGCGCCGCACGGAGCACAGCACACGGCATAGAAGCCAGTCCAGCGGCTGTTTTGCTGTGGCCACTCCGCCAGCCGAAAGGGGAGAAGCGCTGCCACAGCAAAGTTCACAGCACACACACGGCCAATCGAGCGCCAGCGCCCGTGTTCCTGACACCGTCGTGAGCAACAGCGACTTTAAGCGGCGGCGGCTCTCGAGCCGGGCGGTTCGAAGCTCAGCGGTCGACCAGCAGAGAAGAAGCGGACGGCCTCAAGCCGTCGACTGGTGGCAAACGACCGAGCCAACGGGAACCACGTCGAGGGGGGGCGCGGGCGCGGGCTGGTGTGTACAGCAGCCAGACAGCCATCGGCGAGCTGACTGGATAGAGCAAGCAGAACTTCGCCACACACGCACGCGCACACACACACACACATAACACCAGACACCCCAGACACACACACACACACAGACACCAGAAGCAGCAGCAGCGGCGGCGGCGGCGGCGGCTTCCTGGCGGCGGCGCGGAGCCAGCCATCAGTTACTCGCCAGCTACCAGCAAACCAAAGTCGCGAATTGTTGACATTCCACTCTGGCGGTCACGTGATCCCTGTGGAATGCGCCGCCCGGCCGCAGCAACAACTCAACACAGCCAAACACACACCAGCGAACGAACAAGATCAACAGCTCACAGCACAACGACGACGACGACGACGACGACGATAGCAGCGGCGATGGTGGTAGCGGTGGTGGTTAACATTACGTTGCTGTGCTGGTGCTCCGCTCGTCTTGTGCTGGCGCTGTGGTGCAGTGTCGCTGGCGAGGGGGCCTGGCGGGTGCGGGCAAGCGCCGGGTGCTCCGTATGCTCGTTATCGTAGCGGAGATCAAGGCGGAGTACACAAATCGTGGAGATTAGAGAGAAACTTGCGCGCGCGCGCGCGCAGGCGGGGGTGGGCGGGTGAGAAAAATGTGAGGAGAGGAAATTAGGCGGTCGAGGGCCAATGAAGAACCAGCGTTACTGACAATCGCGTAGCTGATTCGGCAAGTGGCCTGAGAAGTCAATGACATTGGACTTTTTTTTTGAGAGACACTAAACGGTAGCGTCCTGATAGGTCCCTAGGTTGGACTGATTTACCGTTAGGAGCAACAGCAGATGCACCAGTTGTGCGCTGCGTATGTACATACGTAAAGGCAACAAAGGCAATCGATGCATTTGCACCGTCTTTCTTTCTTTGCCTTGTACTTGTCATTTACTTTGACAGCATAGACTAGATGCAAGTACGGTGAAAAACAACAGAGAACGAAAAAAAGATCAGCGACAGGTAAGGAAGCTGAGGTGCGTTATTGCGATCGAATGTTGTGTTCTGAATTTTTCGGCTTTTATAATTTAATTGTTTCAGCCTATGGCACCGGTGTTTTCGCACAAGTAGGTTATTTTGGGACGTCTTCCTTTGGCTTGAGGCGGCGGTAGAATTTAAAACATTTTTCAGCGAAATCAACCTCATAGCATCCAGGGACATTAGATGGCGTTTGTTTCTAAGGGCACAAAAAATACTCAAAATTTCCATCTTTATATTTGTATTTACGTACGTCGTTTTAGTACTATTCTCTATGGAAACTCTCGGCTGTCGCACAATAATTCTTGGTCACATTAGCATGTGATTCGAGATGTACTTCTAACGTCGATCTATCTTTACAACGATTTTTCCAACGTTTTAGTTTGCATGATTTTCAGATTTCTGACCTTCAGCAAGTCGCACAAACAAACTGTATGGACGTCACTTTAAAACAAAAAAAGCGAGGGCTCTGTAAAATGGGTCGATTTTTTTTGCTCGACCTGAATAAGATCAAGGCATTTACTGACCCGCAGATTGGTTTCACGCTAAACAAAGGCTAAAAAGCAAATAAACTGTTGTGCAATAAAACTGTCTTCCCATTACATCGAAGTCTGTTTTTAATTCTATTCGTACATCTGTTGCGAACCGACGGAAAAGTTTTTCTATTTTCAAGCACTCATGCAGCACTCTGGAGTCGAGATATTCCACATTTGCATAGTCTGCATTTGCCTTCGGTAGTATTTTTCGAGGACGGTGATGCTGTTAAAAGCGCGTTGCTGGAATTTTGCGTCAGTTGGTTGTCAGAACAGCTGATGCTGCTTTTGTGGAGCAGGCGCCAAAAGTCCCACGAACCTAAATTTACGAAACACCCTGTGAGTACCACACTGAGTGACAAAAAACGTTTAAGCCCATAACTGTTTAACGTTTAAGAATATTGCACGATGCCGCACAGCCGTCAGTACTAGGCCATGAATTGTTGTCAGCCGGACTCCCGCGTTGTACAAATTCTTTATTTCGTCTCTATGAATTTTATAGCGTTCAATCAACGATCTTGCAAGCCATCCTCTAGCATAGAGCTGTAAGGTGAAAGTTTTTTACCGTACAGATTATTCCATAGTCTGCGTTCTACGAAAGGCGACAATGGCTGAAAACGTAGTTCATGAAAATTCGGCGGGACTTCATTCGTAATAACTTCCTCTGAACAAATGAAGATGTACACCTCTGGAGTTGCAAAAAGCTCCCCAGGGAAACGACTACATATTACTTTGATCAGGACTGAGTAGGCTAGCATAAATATGTCATGTTGAAAAATTAAAATGCTTAACAACATATTATATAATTTGAAATCTATATAAATAAAATCACTGTCAAGTTTTTGTAAAATGGCCAACCTTACAGGCGATCTTTTTTTATTAATAATATTGGCTTACTTGTTTACGTACAAATTTATGAGAAAAGTTTATTTTCCACCTATGCAACTAGTTCATCCTGTAGAGGACGCTACACACGAGGATCCGCACGCCAACCACTATAAATAGACCTCTGTGGCAGTGTATACTAACAGGGTTTCCTTACTTTGACGCACAGATACAAACACATTTGATCACTGAGAACAGTCGTGAGAGATTAAGAACAAGAACAGGTCTGATTAGCGGCAGTGCACGAAGTAAAACTAATACAAATCTAATCTATACAATGGCTTATCGCCAGCGCCGGAGAACCGATACGGGAATGGGGGCATTGTAAGAGTACCGGCTATATTTGCAGATGGAGTATACATGGACATGTTGACCTAGTTGCGCGATTCGAGTTGATGACATCGAGGAACGAGTGCTCAAAGATAGCGAGCGCCCAGGGAAGTTCGAAATTTGACGCGGTCGCAGTGCTCAGTTCTGGCTAGCGCGGGGGTTCATCAGGTCGCGAGGTTCCCCATAGGGAGGATTTGCCTCGGTGCCGTCATAGACCGCTCCAGCTTTCGAACAGAACTCCGCTCGACTGGAATCGCTGAGCAGCCATTATTTACTAGGGTAGAATGAAAGTTGGCTCCGTTCATCTACCTTGGGCGAAGTCATTAGCTTCATGCGTATGCGGCAATCCCTGCGGGTCAGATACGGGCTAGTTGAATCGTAAGAAAACAACAGTTTGGTGGATGGAAGCCAGGAAGCGGTAGTCATAAACAGGCGTCGTTCAGGCGTAATTTAAGGGTCACACAATCGCATAGTTATTACCGGAACAATGAGTTATGTGGCGAAACTTGACGAAAACACTACTAGATGACTAATTTGTTGTTATGAACAGGTACGCTTTATCGGGTTGGGAAATGTGAGTGCATAGAGAAAATAGAGAAAGCTCGCTTATCTAAGACAGAGCAGCTTTCGTCTTTCTAGCTTTATGCCACTCAAACTGGTGGAAGGAAGCATAAACGACTACTCTGCTTTAGGACTACCTGTATGCTACGTATCCGGCCAGCAACTACTAAGCTCTGCAACAGTGGTTTATGAATGAGTGAATGTATTACGCCATTAGAAAACCAACCTTTCCGGCTATACGTCAGCCTTGTTGCCGATCTTGTCAGCGAACAGTTCAACAATCTTGTCCTTACTTGGGAACTTAAGAGATCTGGGCGGTCCAAGCTTCAAACCTGTCCACACCAGCTCTTCGTCTCCGGCCGCGCGGACCAGAGTCAACTCGAAGCTCTTCGAACGCGGTTTTTCAACGTTGATGTCAAAGCTTTCCTCGGACAAATGGGAAGGATACGCCTCGATTAGAGCTTCCTTCAGCGCCATTGCGTGGCGCCTATACACCTGTCAGGAACGGCTGCAATGTACCCAAGACGTCAGAGGATGCCGTCAGATTTTCGGATAAACAAGATCTGTCGTAGATCTCATCTGAGGCGGGAATGAGATTCGCTTTGCAACTGAATTATTTAGGAGCATGACGCTCCGCAGTCGGCTGTCAACAGAATACTGTTTAACAATGACATGTTTACGCTGGCCGAACTTTTCGCTTTGTTTTCATTTTTTTATTTAATTCATTGTGACCATTTACTTGGCATGCAGGACTCAAAAACACTTGTTAAGAAAGTACCACTTATAGGACAATAAATTCTAAAAATCATTAGCACATAACATATTGGTAGAAAAGTGTATATTTAAAGTATGGATTGAAAAAACATATAACATTTGTTTAGGAACATTTTAGTTGGTGTATAGATATTTTAAAAACGAAGTGCATTGTGCTTCTGTATGTTACAAATGAGACTATACGTCACATGGATAATTTGCATACTGTAATGTTATAATGAGAACCCTCATTTTAAACGGCTCCTCCAAAACTTAAAAAAAACTCAATATTTTCAAATTATTTTCTAAGAAAATAAAAATTCTTCTTGAACATTGTCGAGACAAAAAGCACTCTTTTGCTTTTAATAAAGTTATTCACTATTCACCATATATATATATATATATATATATATATATATATGTAGCATTCGGTGTACGGTGTAAGTAAACGTTACGTACCAGTGCTCAATGACGATGCGTATGCCCCCTTTGGAGGACTTTGAAGTAGCCTCAGGATTTATCTCTGCGGACCCCTTACCGAGGACGGTGCTGGACACATTCTCCACAGCCTCCTCGGTAGGCTGACAGGCGACGGCGGCGGCCGCTGCCCTTGATCGTTTGCCTCGATCGTTATGCTTTTTGCCCGCCGCGCTAACTTTCAACTGCGATTTCAGTGAAGTTTTATCTGAATTCGATGCCTCCGTGTTCTTCCGTCGAGGGCGTGCCATCGCTAAAAGGAAAACGTGGAAACCAAAGAGGGCTGAATGCTTGGTTACGATTAGGTAAATGGGTTTGCATATTGGGTGATAGCATTCAATTAATCGTGTATATGCACGCTGATTGGTTAATATACACAAGCCATGCATTCATAACGTCCTTTTTTTCTCGGTTGCGCTAGAGAAGACCAGTAGTCGGAGAAACAATCGGCGCCCATATGACCGTCAATGTTTGTCTTTACTTTGAATAAAATGAAGGTCACTCAAGAAAAAAACGTTGGATGCTCACATATGATTGTCATTTATTACCGGAGGCATTTGTGTTGATGAGTTCACAAAGAATCGTGTCAGATCAGTATAGCCGTTGTTTCTCAATTCGTCAGCGAGAAATTCCACCTTGGATTAAATTATAAGCTTTCCATTGGCATTAAAAGGAATTTTACACCTCTTTTAGACGTATGTTATATAAGCCAATAAGACCCTTAATAAGGCTTCGCGGAATATACCAAATTGTTTCGTGATGTCGTCTAAGGGAAACAACCTAGCAGAAATTAACTAAACGTTTTCATCTGGCCTATTTATTGCGGTCGAAGGGTGTCGCCAGATTTCACGTCGGAAAGGCGTTTTACTTAGTTTTCTAGTCAATTCTACTGAAAATAGGTTATTTCTGACTCCACAGATCTTTTTGTTCGGATCAAAGTAAGAACAGATCTCTATATAGAAAAAAGTTGACGACCACTTCTAAGGAACGTCAATAGTTTGGCTCACATACACGCAAATTTTCTTGCACTTGATAAACGAAGCATTGAAACAGCCACCAATGAAACACATGCCAATAAACAACGCACCTTCTATTTATTTTCAAAAACATCGGACAGTGTTCTCTGTTGCAGCTTCCGTGCTATAAGATGCCCGTAAATGCCAAACATATACACGATTGTTTGCTAAGTCTGCCCACCGAACTCTACTTGCCAGACCTGGCCCCTACAAGCGAGGTGACCCGGTTTCATAGACCATTTCAATCGCCGACGATGCTGAACCCGTCTGTGGAAATTCGATTAAAAGTGCGCTAGTTTTTCCTTCGTAATTTACCCTTCGCCCTTACCTGACGTCTTTATCCGTTTTTCCTTCTACACGACCTACTCTCACCGGTATACTTCATCTACATCGCACACATAAGCCGACAGACGCACGCTGTTTACTCCAGTCCCATTTCCTGGGTCTTCACCGGTACTCGAATCCGCCTATGAAGTCATTGGTGAATCACCCCTTGACCCAACAGAAAGTTATAAAGAATCTTCGTCTTATTGACATCAATATGGCAGATGTTACGCGCCCTCGACAACCGCAGTCCATCACTTCGTTGGCACTCAGCGACAAGCTGAGACTTCAGTGCAAGATACGTCGACGGGAACAACCGCAAGTTCGAGCAAAACTCTCGCTCGTCGGGATTCAACTTGAAGAACCCTTGCAAATGGTCTATGACCAGCGGTGTCGGTGGGGGCTTTTTCGGCTTTCGCCCCCCTCGATCGTTGCCAACCGCTACGGAGCTAGCCTCGAGCGCACCGTCTCGCTGACGCCTCAGGAGAAGTCGCCTTAGGCTGGCGGCGTCCTTGCTGCTGCGTATCACTTCTTTACACTGCGTCGGCTTCGTGTAGCTGCGCTGCCGCAGCTGATTCAACCGCTCGAACTGGCCAATCTCGCGTTGCGACCTCAGGCCATTCTGACGCGCGACGTGCAATCGACACACCCGTCTCTTCAGCTGCTCGGCGAGAGACAATGATTCGAAGAGCGCTAGCATGTCATCGGGGGATAGCACGTTGACCATGGGCAACAGCGATCGGACGGTGGTCTCGCCGAGGTCCCGGAAGTACCGAGCCTCCCAATCGAAGTTCTGGGCTCGGCTCAGCAGGCCGTGCTGGGCAACAACGTCCTTCACCCGCTCGCGTTCGGCGACCCTACGCCAATACCCTTCAACGAGGGCCATCTGAGCCTCGCGGTCGATCTCGTCCATTGCAGAGTTGCCATCGGTGAAGTCGAACGCTACCCCCGCGAGCATCGACTCTGCCCGGGGGTCAACGTCGTCGAAGAAGTCTCCGCGGGCCGGGAAATACCCGGCGAAGTCGTTCGCCTGCTCGACGCTGCCGAGTTCCGGACGGGGCGCTCGGCCCAGAGTGCTCCCACAGGCCACTCGCGACGTTCCGAGATAGCCATCGACTTCGTCGTCCTGCCCCCGGCGGCTACTCCATTTCCTCAAGCGCTCCAACACGGTCGGATAGTTTCCGTACGTGTAATACTGCGCGTAATGGGTCCGGCACTCTTCCGGGGTCCTGTCGCCGCCAACGAGACGCGCCACATCGGACCAGTTTCCTAGTCCACAGGATTCTATCGCCTCGAGTAGACGCATCTCATCGGCGCCACTCCAGTTCCAGCTCAACAAAGGCAGGCTGGCGTCGAGCACGGCATATGGATGGTTGTTTTGATGACGGCCAAACTCGGCGCCGTGGGCGAAGCAGTCCGTGCAAATTATGACGTCCCGGCACGAATCGGCCCGGCAGGCCAGACGTGCGGTGAGCAGGCCGAGTCGAAGGCCACAGCTTCCGCAGGAAGACGTCTGTTCGTCGTCGACGACGATCGGAGCCGCCATTGATCCTGCGGGAATGGATGTAGGTACGAGGTCAGCGTCAGGAAGTAAACAATCGACTGGAGGAGTTGGGGACGGCGTGAAGGAAGCGTCAACAGAACGTCGATACGTGGGGTCAGAAATGACCTGCGAAGAGAATTGCTGGGGGGGAAGAGTGTAGGCATTAGTTTAAAGCCGAGCGTTGTACCATTCCTACTCGATCTCGCTAGGCATATGGTACAGCATCGGGTGACTTCGGTATATTGCATGGAGCTAAATGACCTTGCTAACTGTTCGTTCAGACTCTGGGATGTTTCAGAGATGTAGCTTGGAGGTGCTTGCGCTGCCAATTCATTAATCGTATTCCTCCGAAATTCTCAATTGCTTCGTTTGGCAGCAAGTCTGTCCAATATCCGGCACTTCGCCATCAACTACTGATCGGATGTGAGTTAGTTGAGATTTTTTTAATGAGTGCGCGATTCAGTTTCCGTAAATGCGCCATTGCATTTCTAGCATACCAACTCATGGCATCCGATTTTTCCTTCTCAGTAAGGCCGTCGCTCGGAGCCTTTACTGACACCGATCTCACAGGACGAGAACACCGAAAACCTTGAAAAATGTTCATTCTGCGAAGTGGACGAATTACGCTTTTTTTTATTTTTTTAGGGCTGACGATTTACATTTACCATATTTTCTCTGCTCACTTTTTCATGCATTTGAAGGGAAAATGATGCCCGATAAGATCGCTTGGTGAAATTTGGTATATAACACACACGCATACACACTTGGTAATAGTACACCGAATGCATGAGAAAGGGATCCAATATCCTCCGAAAATACAAAAGTCAAGACGCTTTTAAAATGCACGCGAACATTGTCAAGTCGAGTCTTTCGTCGCTCCGTGTCGATTAACCATCCAATAAACAGGGGATCCAAGCGTGGATGTGGTCTCGCATTTCCATCAATAAAGCCTATCATCGTCTAGTACAAAACCGTTTTCAAGCCGTTTCATCCATGCATTGTAAACCCTACGAGCACGAGATACACTCGTTGGCAGCGATGCCAATATTACGCTAGTCTCAACCTAACGATTATACATACACCTGTTCAAACAATTCGTGCACAGTCTACTCGCACACAAACGTATTTATTATGCCCATTCCACGGATAACGTAGACGGACAGCATTCGTAGTGCTATATATAGACATACCCTTTCTAGTGAACAGAAATGTGGAACCTGTTTAACTAGCATTGCTCACCTTGTCACACCCCGAGCTTTGGCGTTTTCTTTTGCCTGTCACAAAACGCAAATTTCTTTATTGCCACATGGCGGAAGAACCGTTCGTCTCCGTTGTTGCTACCTCACCGTGTCGACTGAAAAACGGCTCGTTTATGGCGCGCTCTTCACTAGCAACCATCTGCGTGTACGCGTGTTCGAATGCGACATTCAAACGGTGCGCGGGCTAATTGGCTCCTTCTAGCAGACGATATGCAGGTTGGCGGCGGGTCCGTCGTCTACTAGACGATTATTTTGCTACGTTCTAGCAACTCACGACGGCCATCAACTGTCTCCAGATTACACATCAACCCGACCCCCTATATACAACACTCTGAGTAGTCAAAGAAAACATCGGGGTTGGCGTGTGTGTGTGTGTGAGGTAGACTGAAGTCGCTGTCTCTGGATTACCGTGTATGACAGAGGATCTCGTGTGAAGCAGAAAATTTGCGAGAGCTTCCCCTATACTCAGATAAAGTACTATGCCGGCTGAAAATCTTCAGGATGAATCGTTGGAGAAGAACCCCAATCTGGACCTGGCCCAGTGGAAGTACATTTTGCAGCATTACGAGCCGGAGAATCAGAAACTCAAGAATGATCTATTCGAAGCGATCAACAAAGATGGTAGGTTGGGGTCGACTTTCTTGCCGTTGTGCTTTGTGAAACCACTAGTTTCTTCTTCGTTCGTTGGCGTGGGGGCTGCCAAAATACTGGCAAATAATGTATATACCTAGTGCTTGTATTTACAGTATGTTATAGTTATTTATGAAACTGGAGTTTTATGGAAAAAAGCGGCATTGAAAGCCGATTCGGATCCACCATTAGCGGCTGTCACTGCTCTTCGACGGCCTTGCGCAAAGCTCCGACACCTACATTTGTGAAACTCCACGAATTACTTATTTACGATTTACCGTTAGGTGCTATTTGTTTCCGAGCACTGCCAAAAGGGGTTACGGTTACATTTGTACTGTCGCTTGTAGCGTACAGTGAAACAAGCTTTGAATATATATGCTACTTAAAGCTTTACTTAGTACTCGACAATACTAAGAGGTCGGTAAACAGAACGCACACCTGAATAATTACTGCAAAATCAGACCGCCTACTATTACATACATTAAGCTATTCTTCTGTAGCAAACGATGGGAGTCATTTGTCTTGGTGACGTCTTCTATTGAGTTCAAGGGTAGCTGTTCTTAACATTGACCTACTTTAACAGAGCTTCGCCGTTTTGCGTATTTTGAAGTTAATTTCTTGCAAAATAGAGCCTTACTCTGCTTGGCCATTGCGCTTTTTTCAGATATGGCGCCATTCTACGAGGAATGCTGCCGAGATCTCGGCTGGCCGGTCGAGAACAAACTTATGGATAAATTGAAGCAAGCGAATCGGATCCAACTAGAGAAACTGGATGGCGCCATTGCTGACGCGGAGAAAAATCTCGGCGAGATGGAGGTTCGCGAGGCCAATCTGCGGAAGGCTGAATACCTCTCACGGATCGGTGAGACGATATCTGTTTGAGCTTTGCCATTAAGGCTGGCAGAACATCTCACTATACCCGTTCTCGAATCGATCCTGCAAGAACCCTGTAGTTATCGTAGTTCACCCTTTGATTTTCACCCACATTAGATTACTTAGCCGGCCTTTAGCTTTCCAAAGAGGGAGTCTGCTCATCCAGCTTAGGACACAGTTCCGTTGAGTGAATGAGGACACGTTCTACGATATTTTCCTTCATTTTTTTAAGCCTTATTTTTGCTCTCTCGTGTATTTTTTTTTTGTTTTTTAAATTCTATATTTATGTTCCTATGGGTTTCAGGCGATAAGGAGGCGACACTGTCGCAATTCCGCAAAACGTACGAGAAATCTGTGTCCGTTGGCCACAAGCTGGATTTACTCTTCCACCAAATCCGCGTTGGTCTCTTTTACTTGGACCACGATCTCGTCACCCGGAACATCGACAAGGCCAAGGCACTCATTGAGGAGGGTGGCGACTGGGACCGACGCAACAGATTAAAGGTAGAAAATTCTCTTAATTGACTCTCATTAATGGATTAAGTGTATCTCTATTATAGTTATGCGTGCACACGTATATATATATATATATATATATACATACATAGACAACCTGCCCTCGAGGAGGCCGTTTATACGCTGGCGAGCCGGGTTGCAATTCTTGCCACTTGAGTAGAATCTTAAATGTGATTCTCTCCGTAGCTTGGTAATTCGATGTACTAAAGTGAAAAAGGGCATATATGCATTTTCCAATATGTATATACATATATATGTATATAAGACCCTGGCGGCCTCACAGAAATGGAGATTTTTGAAGCGTTTTCAGAAGTTTGCCAACAACTAGATGTCGAGTTCTTCCCCAAACCTCAAGTGTAAAATTCAAACGCTTTTACATTAACACAATGTTATTTTGTTGTACGTTTCCCATTAGGTATACCAGGCGTTCTATTCCTTGGCCATTCGAGATTTTAAAACGGCTGCTGGCCTCTTCCTCGATACAGTTTCTACGTTCACCTGCTATGAGCTGATGGACTATAAACAGTTTGTTACCTACACTGTGCTGTCGTCAATGCTGGCTCTGGCTCGAACGGAGCTTCGCGAAAAGGTCATCCGTGGATCTGAGATCCTTGAGGTTTTGCACGGGCTGCCTGACGTCAAGGAATACCTATTCTCGCTTTATCAATGCCAATATTCTGTCTTCTTCCGCAGACTAGGTAGGCAAAAGCTAACTTGTTACATATATACATATATATACATATATATATATACATATATATACATATATATATATACATATATATACATATATATATATGTAAGAGCTCTTTCTTCTTTAGATATTCTATCCAACTACAGGCCGTATAACTTTATATAAAGTTTTATATATATATATATATATGATGCACCAGTGGTAATTTTAATCTGTGCCATATTATTTTCCGTTTTTCTCCTTCTATGTACACACACACACACACACATACGCGCTCGAAAATAGCGATGGTTGAGACCGTGATGAAGCGTGACCGAGTGCTCAGTCCACATTACCGATTTTACGTTCGTGAGATGCGCATTCTGGCATACACTCAGCTGCTCGAAAGTTACCGGTCTTTGACGTTGCAGTATATGGCCCAGGCATTTGGAGTCTCTGTCGGCTTCATTGACCAGTAAGTGTTACTCAGTGAAGTCTTCTCGTAGATACTTTTCGATTCACTATGCTTCTATTATGGATGTTGTTCTAAACTTGTGGAAGGTCGAGTATGAACGCCATAGATAGGTATGATTAAATAATTATATCTTTCGACAGATACACGTAAGAAAGCTCCAATGGCAGTCGACTCTAAAGTCGCCCGTTTGACTTGAGCGTCTTCAAGAGTGAAAAGCTTCACACACACAGTCCAGAAATAGCAACAAATGTTGGCAATAACCCGTAATTCATTCCGCGCAAATTTGGTTCGTCGTTACTCGGCGCTCACAAATTCGGCTCGCTGTTGTCTTTGGCCGTTTCAGGGAATTGGCCCGCTTCATCGCGGCGGGTCGCCTGCACTGCAAGATCGACAAGGTGAATGGTGTTGTCGAGACGAATCGACCCGACAGCAAAAACTACCAGTATCAAGCGACGATAAAGCATGGCGACGTTCTACTCAACAGGATACAGAAGCTGTCACGAGTGATCAACATCTAGACGTGACCAACGTCCCGTCATGGCGGAGTGGTCCTCATCGGTCGTCCGTGCAAATGTCGAATCGCGTTTATCCAGCGAAAGTGGATCGGTGTCTGGTTTTTATATGGCCGACAATCGGCTGGGATCGAAGGAGAACGCCGTCGACGCTTGCACAGCTACATCGGCAACGACACAACGATTGGAATTGAACCGTGTGCAGAGTTGGTTGAAGGGTGCATATTTCGTTAAGCAACGAAGAAGATTGCTGATTCTATTAAGAATGCGAGGGGCGATGATATAATCGATAGGCGCTGGGAAGGATTTCGGAATCATATATATATATATATATATATATAGGTCGCATAACCTGCGAGGAGAGGCAGAGAATAAATTCTACAGAAAAAAGAAGTCTTTTAAATTCGTTGAATGTGTCATATTTGTTATGTCTGTTAGCTTTAGGATTCGAGCCCAGGGTGCCTCGATGATGTAGGAGTCATTTTAGGGGTTTCTACTAGCGTGAGCTATGCCTTTCGAGGTCAAAACGAATACCTTTCACGTCCAGTTTCGCGAGGTCATTCGATTTAGCGTGAATATCAGAAGCAATGGGATGTTTCAGTTTCCAGGGGAATTCCCATTAGAGTAAATAGGGTTGACTTCGACGGTTGTAGTACGTGGCGTTCTCATTTGTATATCTACCTATATGAAGAAGCACACCACTAAATTTATTCAGCGTGTTACCCATTCGCTAAGCCCGACTTATCTTAGCATCTTAGTAAGATCTTAGCATACAGGAATTTTTCTCAACAAATCCTCTTTGATGCGTGCCTAACCACTATATTGTGCCAATGTCCCAACGGTTAAACGTTCCTTTCACGTTCGCAATTGGGTCCCCAACTTCTGTAGCTTCTTTAGCGACGATTTCGGAGCGACTATCGCTGCCTTTAATGTTCCCCACTCTCCACCATACGCATGTACTCCGTATGAATGGATCCTGAGTCTAAATAAAAACGGAACCGACGAATGTAATTTCATCAAATAAACCCCGCGAAATAAGTGGATCATGTGCGTTTGTTTGGTCATCGTTGCCCTGTCGTCCAATGCACTTCTCCGACGAAATAGCTACACACAATAATCTAGTCACACGTTTGTACAAGCAAAATTCATAAAGCCATAGAGCGTCTCTTGATACACTGACGGTTCTCATTTCTATTCGCACAAAGAATTCGCCTTTGTCGTATCAAACCGTCGTGCCTACTTAATGGGTAGCGGGTGAACATCGGTTGACTCATCGTCACGGTATTGTACAGCCGTTGTCCAG
This sequence comes from Tropilaelaps mercedesae, assembly GCA_002081605.1. Classification (NCBI taxonomy): domain Eukaryota; kingdom Metazoa; phylum Arthropoda; class Arachnida; order Mesostigmata; family Laelapidae; genus Tropilaelaps; species Tropilaelaps mercedesae. The sequence continues at coordinate 34,460 of MNPL01003607.1, read as the reverse complement.
AAGGCTGCAGCCACCCGTTGACCTCTGCGGCTACTTATTACTCCTATGGACCTTCTGTCTACCGAAGTCGTAGCGCACTTCATCGGATCCTGTTGCGCTTTTTCATCTTCAGTGCTCGCATAATCGCGATCGCCGGTTTCTGTAGGGGGCAAAACCTTGCTCCCGACTACTGCTCTGACGTGTCGTGTTCCCTTGTGGGGCAACGAGGTGTTATTGAATTCACACTGGCCATACTCGTTCCATCCCCAGACTTCCACGTTTCCACATTCGTCCAGTGATACGGAATGCCGGCTACCACAGGCCACTGCGATGACCCGTCTACAGGTTACTTCTCGAAGGGTAGGTGATACAATCACCGTATGGTTTTCGGTAGACCGCGTCGACCTGCAAGAACGTTGCGAACCCTTCATTGGACCACTCACTTGTCCGTGCTGATTCCATCCCCACTGGTAGACGAGTCCTCGGCGGGAGAGCACTGTCGAGTGCCAGCCTCCGCTGGCGATTTGCGCAATGGCGACATCTTCAAGCGCTTCCACCGGGATGAGGTCAAGGGACGATGCAAGCTCGCCTGAACCTTGCTGACCTCGAGACCCGTCCCCCCAAGCGTACACGGCTCCTTCGGTTGTTAACGCCAACAAGTGGTCGAATCCAGCGGAGATCTGGCAGGCTCGTATTGGCCAGGACTGAGCAACGGACCGGGCTTTCACATCGTAGATGACCACCTCGGCGTGAGTTCGTAATGCGACCCTCTCGCCTTCCAGCATGGAGACCTTCAGGGAAAGGAAAAAAACGCTGTAAGGCGTGAGTTCGTAATGCGACCCTCTCGCCTTCCAGCATGGAGACCTTCAGGGAAAGGAAAAAAACGCTGTAAGATGAACAAGCTGCTCAAAGTAACGATAGAATAGCGTTCTGTCCAGTCACTAGGAACTAGAACAGGCGAATGCTTACGGACCACCTTGCAGGCACCAGTTCAAAGTATTAGATTTTCGAGAAAAGACTAATTACAATTTAGAAAAGACTGACGTACAACAGAACGGATGCAAACACGGCGCGGCAATGATTTAAGTAAATAACAGAAATAAATATATACACGCCCATTGTTCGGTTGCAAGTCTTATCCACAGATATGTAAGAGGCTGTTAACTATTATCAGAAAATCCAAGCTGCGAGAGCAGAATGTGAAGTGAATTTTAGTGGCACAAGTACGACCCACTGAAAGTTGCACACTATCGAGCTTTCATTGTGCATCCGGGTGCGTGTACGCGGTTTTACGTCGGAGTGCAAAAAAGAGGCTTTCGGCATATTCGCATATTAAAAACGTAAGAAGCGTAACGTAACATATTGAAAACGTAAGAATATATGAATAAAATATATGAGTACGTCTAGCTGTCGCAATTGCCGACAAAACCTGAACATATAGGCAGAAACGACAATACCGAATTACGGGCGTAAACTGACGAATCATGTGTTTTTGAAACTAAAGTAGACTCGTCGTTATTAAGCATAATGGTATGGTTCACTTTTATTGTACCTGTTCAATGCCGCTGACGGGGATCTCAACCATCGAGTCGTCGTACAGCCCAACGACTTGGCATCGGCCCTGCTGCAGAATAGCGCAATGGTCCCTGGATAGGCTACATCCATCAACGGGGCCCTTTATAATCTCTTTGCCTGAAGTAAAAATGCGTCGAGTTAGCGTAGATACGTTCCAGTAGAAAGAAATCGGCTGCGGAGACACACCGATTTGATATTTCGTTCATTTCATGCTTAGATCGGAGGAACCTGGCCTACTGTACCTGATGCGAAGTCGCTCAAGACACAATCGCGATATACAAGAGCCTGCCTCCAGCCTAGAAAAACTTCATCAGCGACGATATGACCCGATTCGATTGCAACTGGGAACCGCGTTAGTCTCCACATTTCGTAGACTAGCTTCAAATCCTTAATATATAGTAATGCGGAATTACTGTTATCAGCATTGCCATCGTTGACACTAGCAGCGGTTTAGCGCATCTGAGAGCGGTTCATCCCTACATTATCAATAACATACGTATGATGATTATGTTACACATTGAAATATGCGCTAAGACAGCTATAGTTCATTAAATAAAGTGTATCCGGCCACCGTTGTGACTGGAGAAAATTTTGAAACATGATCCGATCTGAACAAGAATTGCAATTGCGTAATTAACGCGCTCACATTACTGAGAGTCGCGGGGTTAGCTGTTCTTTCATGAGTACCCTAGTCTATTATGCATGCGCGATTGCAATATACAAATACAATTAACCGCTCAGAGCCGATTCCCAACATGCCGAACCCTCATTGAGTAATTTGTGAAACCCGATCTTCAAGCGCGTTAACTTGGATACGCGCTTTATAACGGCTTAATCTACGGCATGTTCTAGTTCCTTAGCGACGAGTGTCACATTTTTCTGGCAGCTCTGAATGCTCTTAATCGTAGATGAAACAACTCATAGCCGGGACTCAGCTGTTTGGGAGGTGTAGAACGATTTCGACACTTTCAACTTTGCCGCCAATGTGCATTCTAAGCGGAGCAGACAGCTAGCAGGTCGATCCGAGCGGTTTGGTTTTTGTTTTGATAAACAAATCGTTGAACGAAAAAGCCCTGTTGACGCAAGTTTTATCGAAATTGAAGATGTTCGATTTTGTATACGGCTAAAAACCGACACAGAGTTTGAACAGTGATGTTAGAAGGTGTTGACGATACCGCCGTATATTGCGCCGACGGGTGTTCGGCCAGTGGTATACGTTAAGCGAATCGGGTGTGGTTTCACGGTCAGCTTAAGTTGGATTGGTCAAAGGTGGATTGTGAGGGAAACATCGAAGTATTCGGAAAAGCGGGATATCATAGCAGGAAGTGATGGGAAAATCGCTAACGTATAACAATGAACACCTCGCTAAACCGAGCAGTCACTAAATAATTTTACGGCAGTGGTGAAAAGCTGTGCTCAGGAATCGTCATTTCAGTTCTCACGGGAGCTGCCCACAAGAACAAATGGAGGAGCTTAAGAAACTCGAACACCTTTCCCTCGTGTCGAAAATCTGCACGGAGTTAGACAACCATCTGGGTCTGGCAGACAAGGATCTGGCTGAGTTTATCATCCATTTGGCTGAGAAGCATGAAGGGTAAGCTGACACAAACAGCTTTGTTACTTTGCTTTTTGTCGTTTGTGATTAGACCACGATATAGTCCGTCCAAACCGGTCGAAGTCTTAAGAGCCTTATAGTTGTGGGAGAATGTGGCTGTAGCAAGGTGACAGTTTGGAAATGCTTTAGCCCTTTCATAATGCCCACTTTTTCGTTTGTGACATTTCCAAATCGCATTAGCGTTCACGCTGTTTACATGCTGGCTGCCCAAATGTAATTCACTTTCACGCAGTACATTCCACCCATGAATTACCACTACGTGCCTTGACAACTTTGCATTGAAAATACAGTCTGACATACCTTAATAGGAGCTAGCAATAGAGATCACTTCTGTCGAATTTTCAATAGACGCTTTTTTTTGCTTGCTTGGCTTGTTTACCATCTTCCCTCTTTGTTACTTGTTCCTCTATCGATTGGTAATTTATACGTATCGTGCATTAGGCAGGTTCCTTCAGTTGAGCTACATCCATCTGGTTTTTTGCTGCCTGTTATTAAACCGGTTTTCAGATACAAGGACTTCCATAGGGTTTTATGCGAAAACGGAGGCGGGGATTTTCCCGAGTCGTTCACACAGAATTTGCATCGTATCATCACTCGGATGAAGGAGGCATCTCAGAAGGATGATTTCGAACCCGCGGCTGCAGCATTTGACGACGAGGTAGGTTCAGTGGTCGCTGGCATAAAGCTGATCATGGGATAGTCAGATAATTACTAAAGTAGAAAACGGTGTGGCTTTTTTTGACTACTATTGATGTGTAAATGGAGGATTTGTTGTCTTGGTTAAAATATATAGGCAGTTATACGAAGTAGATATATTTAAAAATATCGATAAGACTAATAATAAATAGGATTTTTACTCTTGCGGTATATATATATATATATATATATATACATGTTGTTTGCATTGCACTGCACGAATTGGCCATCGAAGCACAGAAATGAGGAAGGCGTATACTGCTATCGTAGCCGGCGTGCCAAAGCTCGAAATTATATGGCTACTAACTGCTCATTTGGGGAGAAATACGTAATGGCGCGTTCCTACCAGTATCGATCTTTAAATCTGGTGCTCTGAGATGATCCGAGGGCGCGCACAATTTAGTATTCGGAGTCACGTGATGCCACTGTCGTATAACATGTATACTGTAAACAATATTTCAGGATAAACGGAAGAGGTATCCAGGGCTAGCAATTCCCAACGATGTTAAGCCACGTGTATTTGACGACGCCGAAGATATCAGAGTGGCTCAAGACGCCCTTGCAGAACTCGAAGCGTTAGCGCCAATTCAAGACCAGAAAGCTGGTATTAAGAGGTTTGTATGCGAAAGAATTTCAGCGCATCTGGAGCGACTAAAACCGTACAGAGCAAAATCGCGGATCCTATTCCTAACTTCTGACCTGACCACGCTCCTCCTACCGTTACAGATCTCGCTCGAAATCTTGGTCCCCCGATCAGACCAAGAAGCGGTCTCGATTCCGGGGCTCACCTTCCGCTCGACCTCGGGACCGCTCCCGAAACCGATCCCTAGACCGATCCCGGAACCGTTCTTGTGACCGTTCCCGAAGTCGGGACCAATCCCGTGACCGCTCCCGAAACCGGGACCAATCCCGTGACCGCTCCCGAAACCGGGACCGATCCCGTGACCGCTCCCGAAACCGGGAACGATCCCGTGAGCGTTCTCGAAACCGGGACCTCTCACGTGATCGTGATTCGAGGCGGTCCAGATCACGTGACCGGAAACGCCGAGACGAAACGCATTCGAGAGATGGCCGATCACGCGAGCGGCAGAGATACCGCAGCCGCTCGAGGGAACGTGGCAGAGAACGATCTAGAGACTGCCGTAAGGATCACTCAAGGGAGCGTCAGCGGTCGCGAGAGAACCACCGTGAACGCTCGCTCTCGAAAGAACGCCCCCAGGGAAGTGGGCCGCCGAACCGTCGTCCGATGCTTGACGAAAAGCCAATACCAGGGAAGATCTACAACGGGAAGGTGGCTTCGATTATGAAGTTCGGCTGCTTCGTTTCGCTGGAAGGCGTGCGTGGCAAGCGCGAGGGGCTCGTGCATATATCGCAGCTGCGGAAAGAAGGCCGGGTGACAGAGGTCACGGAGGTTGTACATAGGGGACAGGCGGTAAAAGTCAAGGTAAGAATATGACTCGGAAATGGTAAACAGATATATGTTAAAAACAAATGTATTGAATTTACGTTGAGCACGGCACGTTTCTCTAACATTCCTATAGCCAAGTGAACGTCATAACAATTGCAAAGTCGGACATACAGGGCTCTCATTGCGATGTGTTTAGCTCTAACACCTTTAACTCATTCAAGTAGTCGGCCAGGAGATGCAGACCGAAACTGTCGTATTACGGGTGATTGTCCAATGGGACTATTTTCCGCATAAACAACATACTGGCCACATCGACTCAGAAACGTTGCTTTGCTGTTTCTCCACCCAAATTTCTGCCGATTCAGATTCTATCCGTAACGGGCACTAAGACCGCGCTGTCGATGAAAGATGTGGACCAGGCGACTGGCGAAGATCTAAACCCCGTAGACGATCGGATCATTCGGGTATTGGAGGACCCCGCCGATGCAGACGCCAATCGGCCCGGTCCGAGCGGTCGGGGCATCGAGGGATTAGGCCACATTGAAGATGTCGATCAGGACGTCGACAACAAAAGGAAGTTCAACAAGTGCGTAACATGTTGTTTTGAGTACCTAGAAATACTTGGTGGTAAAAAAAAAAACTGTTCTCGTGCGAAATGGGATTCACATGACTGATGCGCACTTCGTTGCCGCTAGGAAGTTTGTTGGTATAAACAAAAATGAGATGTTCTGAGGGTTCAATGTACCTGTTAGGCCATCGCATAAATGGGGTTCTATGAATGACCCGCGAGCGGATTTATAATGTGGTTTTGGATTTGTAGCGATTGGATTTATAATGTGGTACGTCACCAGAAGCGAACCGATAGCGACTCCAACAAAATCCAACCAAACTTATGAGAAATACGATTAAGATGGCTAATTAATACATTCACTACCAAGGCATATGTAGTAATCCCATTGGTGACTTTCTCCAGCCACGCACGAATGCACGAACACGGCACGTCATGCTTCGCAACAGAAGATGATTCGTCCTCTCAATTTGCATAATATTAGATGAATGCCGCAATACAAAAAAAATTCTATTCGTAGTACTATTTCACGTACTCGCTCCGTCCTTGACTGCGTTTGCCAATCTACAGAATCTCATCGCCCGAACGCTGGGAACTTCAGCAAATGCTGGCAGCGAACTGTATAGATAAATCACAATTGCCTGACTTTGACGAAACGACGGGTTTGTTGCCGAAGGACGACTCCGACGGAGAGGACATTGAGATTGAGCTTGTCGAAGAGGAGCCAGCGTTTCTCGCCGGTCATGGCCGACAGTCGCTTCATGACCTCGATCCAGTGCGCATCGTGAAAAATCCAGACGGATCGCTAGCGCAAGCGGCTATGATGCAGACAGCGTTGGCGAAAGAACGCCGCGAGGTCTGTATAATAATAATAATAATAATAATAATAATAATAATAATAATAGTTATTATTATTACTATTGCACTATGGAAGCACTTCATGACAACTTCTAGCTTGAGAACTTTAATATTAACATTACTGCTTAATCCAGTAATGACATATGTATATACTTATTTATGGCTATTGGCGACATACGATGCCTATAGTACTGAATTTCTTTTAAAAACAATGACTGTCACCTTAGAATGTACTCAATTCATTTGCGCCCCTTCGTTTGCGTCTGTCCAAACTATAGCTGAAGCAGCAGGCCCGCGAAGCCGAGATGGAGGCCGCACCTGAAAACGTGAAAAGGCAGTGGATCGATCCGATGCCGGAAATCGAAGGAGGCCAAAGAACCCTACCCAGTGCGGCTCGAGCAGGTACCCATAAACTCTATCTATTTTACAGTCTTGACCCTTTTTCATGCACGAACGTACGTCATGAATTACATAACTTCCCGTATTTCTAGACATCTGAACATCATTGAAAACTTCGCAAGCGTTGTTTAAATTGCGGCGCTAGTTTTTCGTATGTCCTAGCTGGTCATACCGGCTTATTAGGTTGTTGACGTTTCAATCGTTACCGCAATTCCCAAAGCAGACCTGTTCGATAAGTAACCCCAAGCCTGGCATTAACACATTTGAACGATATCGCAGTTGACCTGTTTCTCACTTTCATTTTCATTTTGTCGCCCATAGTTCCAGCAGGCTCTCAAGACCTTCCCGAATGGAAGAAAGCTGTCACAGCCGGTGGCAAGGCCACCTTTGGAAAACGAACCAACTTGAGTATTCTGGAACAGCGTCAACAATTACCCATCTACCGGCTCAAGGATGAACTCATCAAGGCTGTCTTCGACAACCAGATACTCATCGTTATTGGTATGGAAACGGTTGCGAAACACAGATTTTTGTTCAGCTGAAAACTGTTCGGATGGACGCGGCAACGAAGTCTTACAGCAGAGCCCATGTTGTCTTCTGTATCGATGCATAGCTATCTTACAGGCGAGGACGTTTGCCATCAAAATGTGCTTGTAATTCTAAGGGCAATCAGCAATCTCCATTTATAGGTCCAATTTTTTGGCTCCATACGTAATTCTAGTAAAAATCATAATTTTTGCGGTGTTCTGTATTGGATGTATGTCAATAAAAGAAACGGATTTGACAATACACGTTATGACATTGGGTAGATAGCAGTCATGTCGGAAAGATTAAAGCAATTATCGATATTATCTGCATACAGGGCGTTTATTAAATATACGCTATAGACGAGAAGAGGCCTAGAATAAATCAATATCGAGAGCTTCGTGCGATTCGCAGTCATTAAGACCACCAATACTTAATCTTTTGGTGTCGATTCCGTTTCTGTTGTGTTCTGGTAGGCGAAACTGGTTCGGGAAAAACGACTCAGATTACTCAGTACCTGGCAGAGACGGGGTTTACCGCTCGGGGTAAGATCGGATGCACACAACCTCGTCGAGTAAGTAGTAGGGCCTATAACTCAAGAAAATGCGTATATCAGTAATCTTGGCAGTATATCATAACACGCATGTGTACTGGTCATCCTATCATGCTTCACCTGCTATGGATCTGATTACATGACCGTGCATTACAGGATGTTGTTGCAGTAATTTACGATAAATAACCCACGACTCGCTATTTACGCGTAGACACTTCACTGACGCCTAAAATCTCGTTGTCTCGATGGCATCCTTCTTTTCGGTTGAGGTGAAATGCGCCCTCCGTAAAGAACGGGCAGTCAATGAGGTCCTTCCTCACGAAAGTTTGAGCGGTAATACCAATAAATTGCTCCCAAAGAACGCACACTTGTTTCAGCCCTATTTCTAATGCTGTAAGATCATAACGTACCTGTTGAAACTCGTCACCATTTACTGTTCTGTGCACCGTAAATTCAACTACACATTTGACCTCAACTGGCGAAACCATTCCGGACTCTTTCTCTGATTTCTGGAAATCTATGTGTCTCCACATTAGCAGTCCCCAATTTGCTCCGACATTGGTGAAACTGTCTTTTACCTGCGTAACGTCGGAAATCGGTTTGGCTTAACAGGTGGCGGCCATGTCAGTTGCCAAACGGGTCTCAGAAGAGTTCGGTTGTCGACTGGGCCAAGAAGTGGGTTACACAATTCGTTTCGAGGACTGCACTTCACCGGAAACATTTATCAAGTACATGACAGATGGTATGCTACTTCGTGAATGCCTCATCGATAACGACCTCAGCCAGTATTCACTTCTCATGCTCGACGAGGCTCATGAACGGACAATTCACACCGATGTGCTCTTCGGTACGTGACTATCTAAATCTTAAAAGTGTAGTAAACAGCTTTGTATCACGCAAGACTTTCGGGAATGCGTTCATTGACCGTCGTCAAATAAAGCGTTTCAAAGGAAGCCTAATAAGGTATGGAGCTTTTTCTGGTCAGAAATTCGAGTTCGACACTGATTTTTGATCCGCTTTGGGATGACACGGCTATAAGTTAACTCAGGGTAGCACGATAAAGTGAAGCAAGAATGGACTGCTGTACTGTAACTTGTATTGTGGCAAAATATCAATAAGCAATTAGTTTATTTTCAGATGAAATTCAAGGTTCAAGAAATGTTAGGCATTTAAATGTTGGTGAGCAGAAAACGCAGAAGTTTGTTTCGTCGAAAAAACATATTCAAAAATTACTAATATATCTATATTTATATTGGCCAATGCCTGTCTGAAAACAGAGACGTAGAAAACAATGTTGGGAGGAGACAGTAGCTGATTTCAGAAATAGCAATAAACTTGGTAGCTCAAGCTTTAATACGCTATGTCTTTTTATGTAATATGCAGGTCTTCTAAAGGGAACAATCCAAAGACGTCCAGAATTAAAGCTAATTGTCACCTCGGCAACTCTCGACGCCGTCAAGTTCTCATCGTATTTCTTTGAAGCACCAATCTTTACTATCCCTGGCCGGACATTCCCCGTAGAGGTGAGTCCCTGGAGAAAGACATATATAAAAAAAAAGATCTGCTGTGCTTCTAAAACAACGGTCTTTTTGTGTGCATAAGTGTTTTTTTTTTCTTTTTCGTTACGTGAATTGTGGAAAGCATTCCATGTATCTTAGCTGGAAAGATATGTTCTAACAGAGAAAATATCAGCAAATGCTGTATGAGCAATTGTATACCACCGAGACTTCAAAAAAACGTTTGGTTGCCTCTCCATAGAGAAGCGCGTTTTTGCTGCGGTACTTTTATTGTCATTCTTAAGGGCTTGAGTGTTTATGCAGTCTATGTTCTCTGTTCTCCAAAGGTGATGTATACGAAAGAACCAGAAACAGATTATCTGGACGCATCGTTAATCACCGTCATGCAGATCCATCTGACGGAACCGCCCGGAGATATCCTTGTATTTCTCACTGGTCAGGAAGAAATTGACACCGCTTGCGAGATTCTCTACGAACGAATGAAAGCTCTTGGGCCACAGGTAAGAAGTGTGCACGCACACACAATTTGCTGATGAAAAATTCACAGCTTATTTGACAGAAAATTGACTAATTTTAACGAGTCAGTTATCTTGAACTACTGGCACTAGTTTCATCGACTTTTCTGCCCACGCGCTGTCCTTCTTTGGTTTCCGACCACCTGATCAGGTTCCGGAGCTCATTATTCTGCCGGTTTATTCGGCGTTGCCATCGGAGATGCAGACGCGCATCTTTGAAGCAGCGCCGGCCGGCTCCCGTAAGGTCATCATTGCCACGAACATTGCTGAGACCTCGCTGACGATCGATGGTATTTACTACGTCGTCGACCCGGGCTTCGTCAAGCAAAACGTCTACAATTCGAAGACGGGCATGGATTCGCTCGTCGTCACGCCTATATCACAGGCCCAGGCCAAGCAGCGAGCAGGCCGCGCTGGCCGCACCGGTCCGGGGAAATGTTACCGGCTCTACACCGAACGTGCGTATCGGGACGAAATGCTGACGACTCCAGTGCCCGAAATACAGCGCACGGATCTGGCCATTACGGTGTTGCAGCTTAAAGCGATGGGCATCAACGACCTTCTGTCATTCGACTTCATGGATGCCCCACCACCCGAAGCGTTAATCATGGCTCTGGAGCAGTTGCATTCACTCGGCGCCCTAGATGATGAGGGACTGCTTACGAGACTTGGTCGAAGGTAAGCGGACGTATTCGTTTGTTTGACAGTTTGTATCTAACTCAGGTATCCTTCTTGCAAATAAGAAAATTCGGTTTTTTTTAGTGGTGGGACAGCCTAGATTTGAAATTTGAGGATATTTCCCCGGAACTTTAATAAGAGCACAACACATGTTGAATTGTGCCGACGTGGTAGCGGCCTGTACGGCTAAGGTAGCTGACTATAAAGCTGCTGTTTGCCAGTTGGAATCCTGTTGCTGACACATTCAGTTTTTGTCCGCTTTTTGGACCTCCGGTGCTCGAAATATTACGAAAACAGTTTTGACCTTAAAATGAAGAGGGTTATTAAATAATTTTCGTCAAGTTTTTTCCTAATCGTCCTAATCGACTATAAACTAGGTGCGGGGAGGGTATTCGTTCTCTAGCGCTTGAAGTCCTACGGCATGTTTAGTCCGACTTGGAATGAAGCACTTATATTTTTTATCGATTAACGCGTCGCTGCTGATATGTTTACCTGTCGATTATAGAATGGCCGAATTTCCTTTGAGTCCTCAACTTGGCAAATTACTCATCATGTCGGTTCATCTGGCGTGTTCGGACGAAATCCTCACGATTGTGTCCATGCTATCGGTACAGAACGTATTCTATCGACCGAAGGACAAACAGAACATGGCCGATCAAAAGAAAGCGAAGTTCAACCAGGCGGAGGGCGACCATCTGACGTTGCTCGCCGTCTACAACTCATGGAAGCACTCGAAGTTTAGTTCGGCCTGGTGCTATGACAACTTCGTTCAAATGAGGTGCGCTCGCTTAGATTGCACCTGCAACAGGCTTTTTTCGTACTGCTTTTGTTTACTCTTAAAAGCCAAATGTTGTAAGCGCATTTTTCGATGGAGTTGTGGAGTTTTTTCCCGCATCAGCGTTTATTGTATTTAGTGACTTTTACTTTCATTAAGAATAACATAAGTATAATGTAAAATGCCTCGATCGTATTATATTACATTGACAGTTATAATACTGACATTTCGCATTTTTTCATCCGACTTTTTCGCTTGGTTACGCATCTGTTAGTAGTACGTGCACATTGCAGGCGCGTGCATTCCTCACCATAATATCGCATGTGGCTCTGTGAACGGGTCGACCACAATGAATGTGTCGGCCGAAGCTGCTGAAAATATTTTCAGCGATATTTGTTACGTACGTGAAAGGGTTTGTTCACCTAGCTAGTAGATACGACGCAGACCATGACAGCGCCGAATGAGTAAGACAGCTGATGTACGTCGACAGTAGTTCTAATCCATCTATTTCATGTCATTTTATGCTGCCTTTTGTTGGCGCATCACGCAGAACTTTGAAACGGGCACAGGATGTCCGTAAACAACTGCTAGGCATTATGGACCGACACAAATTGGACGTTGTCTCGTGTGGAAAGAGCATTGCCCGCGTACAGAAAGCCATCTGCTCAGGCTTCTTTAGGAACGCGGCTAAGAAAGATCCTCAGGAAGGCTACCGAACTCTCGTTGACGGACAGGTAAGTCAACAGCATGCATCTGCTATGCATCTGACGCAATCACACATTCATCATACTATGGGATAAAAATTAATTGTCGCTCTCGGAGCTCAGTGGATAGGGTTAAGCGCCAGTTTTTGGCAAATAATTGAGCTCAATACGCCGGTTATGTTCTATATACTTATGGGTTGACATTTCGTTGACTCACGTTCACCTCTAGTACGCGGTTATCGACTAAAGCCATCATTTTTATAATCGCTTTAATTAGAATTCGTCGAATGACCTCACTTGGCTTTACTCGTTATATTTTTCTGTCATAAACGTGCACTAAATATCGCTTAACTTTAGATCGGCACGCGGTTTCGTTGGGCGATGCTCCGACCCGCAGATCTCGAGTGTCATGTGTAATAATTATTATTATGCAAAAAATGATTTCGTTTTTACAGGTTGTATATATTCATCCAAGCAGTGCATTGTTCAATCGGCAGCCGGAGTGGGTTGTCTACCACGAGGTGGTGCTTACAGCCAAAGAGTATATGCGAGAGGTAGGCGACATGTCGGGTAATCGCGCGTACACAATTTAATTTATTCCCTCTTTTCTATGGATATGCGATTTGTATGAATTTTGCCATCATGTCACTAAAATCATGTCGTACGTTCGTTCCAATGAAGGTAACAATTAATATGCAATGATCGATCAAAATCGCATTCGACTAAAGACTGCTGCGCGCCAAGCTTCTATTGGTCGGTCTATGTGGTTGCGTATTTATGTTATATTTAATATGTTATCGAAGCTCCAACCACAACTCGAATCTTCTAAATCGCTCATTTCTTCTTCCGTTTTCACCTTTATCCCGGCCACTCTAGGTGACCACAATCGACCCGAAGTGGCTGGTCGAATTCGCCAGCTCGTTCTTTCGCTTTGCTGACCCAACAAAGCTGTCCAAACACAAGAAAAACCTTCGCCTTGAGCCGCTCTACAACAAGTATGAGGAACCTAATGCCTGGAGAATTTCACGAACGAGACGAAGGCGCAACTAATGACGGCCAGCGAATCAGATGTCGCCAGGACACCGCGCAAATGCATATACCCGGCGTGGCACATCAGCCGTCGCCGATCTTCTACGCGGCTCTCTTCCATGATCATCCAACGCCGACAACGTGATGCCATTGTCCGTGCTGTGATTGAGTTTTCCACGGACGAGACGAAATTTGTCTCGTCCAGAACTGCCGCCAGTACAGGAAGCAACGAAGGTCCGTTGGCAGATGAAGTTGGTATCTCTCCGCCAGCCAGATCGTTCCGATGTTAACCTGATCGGACTGTAAATTATTGTCCTTGCAATTGGCGTAGAACGTCGGTTTTTTGCGTATGCCTTTACGCCATGTTGGGTGGCGGTCAAATTGACAGCAAGATGGCTTTGTTATTAAAATCAGCTGGACATGACGTGTTTAAGATATGTCGACAAAAACTAACGGCTGAGCCGATCATCCCAACAAATCTGGACGTGTGCGCTGAGTGTAGGGTGTCTGATGAGAGATAAATCTGTATAGTAATTTGTCATTCAACTGTAGTTAGATGGACGCCTGGAGACTAGCGAAGAATTTGTGCTGTATGTTGCTGTGCATGTGTTATACGTAACAATGTGTGAAGAAACGAGGAAAGAGGCGTTGCCCGCACAATGTACTTTGCTGCGTTTTTGATGCAGCAACTCCACAATCAATATGGTCGTATCGATATCCATTAACTAGTAGAAATGAGTCAGATTTCATTGGTCACAGCTGCAGGCTGTTCCATACAGAAGATTGCATAAGAAAGTAGTGTGTGAGTAATTTTGTTTAGTTGAATCACGTTGGGCATACTACACGTGTATATAGTTACGAAATAGACAAGACCATAAAACTTCCTGCATTGTGTAAATAATTATTAACGTGATCACTGGCAAACAAATATACGTTAATAAATAAAGTACAAGCGGCAAAAAGTATCCAACCGCGCGTCGTCGTAACACCACTAGCCCACTAAATGCATTGATACCAATTTGTGCCATCCAAGATGCTTTGCTCGGATGCTTCGTCGGAAAAATCGGAGTCGGAGAAGTCTTCCTTTGGAAGAACGAAGCGCTCGAACTAGCATTACTAACTGCGTTCACTCATTCTTTGAACTGTGTGGCGGTAGTTCATCCGTGAATTGTGAACTTGCATGCATAAGCTATCTATCATTACTTCAGTTGTACTAAACCGGAACGGAATCTACGCATTATCAAAATGTTTGGCCTTAGGTTTTGTCATAGATATTATAATCATTAATAACTATTTCATGAATATTATTTATGCTATACTAATTAAACTATTAAAAGTAGATGCCAATGTGTAGTTTCCGTTTTAGCAAATCAAGAGGAAGCTTTGAGATGAAACACCGTTTGGCGTACGTACGAGAGAAATAACTAGACATTACCACACAATAGATACGTCGATACGTTTTATTCATAATGGGACGAGAATTCATGAAATCTCTAACCACAGCGTAGTCACAGTGCCATATCACGAAAAGTCGCAATTTCACAATAGGCTGGACCCGACAAATACATTTCGTTTAGTGTATCGTCTATAGCCTAACTCTGATAGCCGACTTGTTCAATTTATTTAACAACCTACCGCTACTTGTCATTATGACACGGCTATATAAATATATGATTTAAAATTACCTAACCGATTAAACTTTCGCCAGTGTTTATAAGTAATTATCTAAACATTTTTCCACACATCACGCATTCCCCGTTAAATCCAGGCGAATTCGAAAGGGATTACTGCATGAAATAAGTGTTAGTCCGACCGCTTACATAGTTATTTCGTATCCTTATCTATCCTTGCTGGTCCTGGCCTTACCTACCCCTAATTTTTAATTACTAATTGGGCGTGGACTATAAACAAAATAATATACAAGCTAAATGTCAGTCTTCCTCATCGATTTACCCGAACAAAAGCATTTATTGGTAATCGACGCAGAAGCCCTCGACAAGCTCCGTATATCCTCACAGCGTGGAAAATCTTGAACTTTTCGTCTTACGCGTTTGCCCACAGTCATAACATCATTGACAGTCTACCCTTCACTTTTGGCCTTTATAATGCTGTACAAATGTCACGCCGTCTTCAGTAGCGATACCGGCGAGCCTCGTCCACCCGGGGACGCCATTACAAAAAGTAGGTTCGTCCACCTACTCGATCCCGGGGAATTAGGCGCAAATCAGTTCCGTGCTTGAGAAAAACGTCGCCGGCCGTTTGCGCCGGGTTGATACCGATGCCGTCGTCGGTGATGATTGCTGAAGTGGCCGCAGGCACCTGGAAATAGATAAAGCGGCGGAGAAGCAAAAACGAATCAAGACTTCGTTAGAAGCGCGTGTGTCGAGGGCTAGACGACTTTCACTGAGCACCTCCGCGGCACCTAACAATTGCGGGATGCAAAATGCGCGTGCGTGACCTTTTCGAACGTTTTCTCATTTACTGCCTTCATGTCAAACAAATTTTATTTCATTATTATTACAGTCAGCCTTCGAAACAAAAGCCCCAAATATGATGAAAAATAATCCAATAATTAATAAATATAATTATAGAACAGAGAAACGACTCTTTGGTGGATCGGGCGAAAATCTGCATATGGCATCTTACAGGACACGGACGAACCACAACCCAGAATTAAAATTCAAGGCCAACCAACGCCACGGTATAGTTTTCAGAAGGCGATCATGAGCTTGCGCGGCCCTTTATCTGCCTCGGGGGTTCTGTTATTCTACCATTGAATAATTCAGTTAATGATAATAGTTTAGCCATATTAGTATCGTACGAACGGTACAGAGTTCTCGAACGGAAAGTCCTTCGCGCACAAGAGTTATTATATATATATGTATATATATTAAAAATTTTTATCACCGATATTGTCCCGATGTGGTAGAAAAAGCAGGATGTTAACGCTGTAGTTAGGTGATCAATCTATATCCAAGCTAGTTGAGAACTTAAACTGTGGAGATCGTTTGGGGCAACGTGGATTCTTTGGGGGTTCTAGATTTTATCTGGTGATTCTTCCGGTCACACCTTGTGACATAAGAGGGAGCAGAAAACAGCACCTCGGCAAGCTAGCCGAAAACAAACGCGGTCTACGACGCGTAAAAGACATCGATGCAGACCTTCTTTACGTCTTTGCCATAACATGACCAAACGGGCCTTGCCTGAGAGCTTACAGATTGTGAATATTTCAAAACACCTTTTAGTAAACGCAACACATGTACCACACATCAGTTGATCAACGCCAAGTGACCGTGGAACATAGACACGCCTCTTAACTATCACAGTAGCTTCACATTCAAGAATATTCCGTTCATATTTCCATAGATACAAGCACGTAAAAAACAGCGAATTATCTGATTTTTCCATCGTGTCAATACACGTATTCTAGCGATTTTCGCCACGTCGTTACCTTAAATTCTTCCGCAGCAAACTTGAGCACGGCGGTGAACGGAGTCTGTTCCGGAACGCTCAGTACCTTGAAGGGTAACTTCGGATCCGAGGTGAGCGTAACTTTGAACGTAACCTTCGACATTTTGCCCGATCCCGTCGCACGCTAGCTAGTTTCTCGTTCGAAGCAGATGGTCCGGTGTTCCACGGCCGTCACTAGGTGCAACACTTGTGGCACTCCGGCGACCCACACAGGCGTCAGCTGTCGACACGAGCTGAAATTTGCTAGAAACGCGAGACGGAAAACCTGACCAGACAACGCCATCGAAGAGTTAACACAAAAGGCACGAACCCGCGGTAGCTTGGGCGGAAGGGCTGCCCTTACCACAGCCGAATGCCAACATTCGGTGTTTGGTTGTTACTATGAAGAATGTGGAACATGCAGTGGTTCCCTTGGACGGTCTGCTAGGCGCTCTCCCTGTCGCGACTAAAGCGGATACGGGGTACGAGTAAATATAGTTTTGGTGTGGCGGGCTTGAGTAATTTGCGGCTATTTTTTAACGTCGAGCTTGGTGGTTTGGTGCATTGGCGTGCGCTTTGCGACCAGATGAGACATGTTATTTGTTACTGCGAATGTGCTCTCAGCCGAGACCTAGCGGTGGACTAAGAAGTTTTCCTCGCGTATTTTTAGCCTGTCCAGATTGGTTCAACGCGTCGCATTCCACAGAAACTCACCGTCATCGATGTTTGCCAGTTTGATATCTCGATAAGTTGCGACAACTTTTCGCAAACTCGGGAGCAACTCCTAATCCATTGTAACGGTTGACACAGATCAAACTCACGTGAGCCTTACGACCGGCAGCCTCATACGGTTCTTCCGGACGATTCGCCATTTTCGATACGTGAGCGAATATCAACACGAGGGTACGTCCGAGTACTACGACACACAACTGCGGACCTATGACATGTTTCCCAGAAAAATATACCGATTTTTTGTTCTCTAACTTGGTTTTTAACCCGTGCGCGTATTTTCCTGTGGAGAAAATCCGTTTTGTTCCGCAATTCGGTCGATTCATAAACCCCACCTACAAAAAACTTCGTTCTCATTGTTCTTTTTTAGTACTGTCTCCAGTTTATCCGACGATCGCTAGTTCACGATCACACTTGCCTTTCTGAGTGTTTAGTTTTCTCGGCAAAGCTCGATTTCGCCGGCGCGTAAGAGATTCACTGCACGAACTTATCGACAGCGTCGCACAGCGTTGAAGCAGCCATCAGTAGACGAGTCCATCCTTCTTTCTGCGCCTATAAATTTACCCTGATGCCTCCTTCCTCCTGCCTGGGCCGACCCCAAAAATCTTCCGAACGTTCGGCCCGACTATAAATCCGGACTACCTCTAACGGCGGCGAACTTCAACACATCGAACACCCTTAACCTGAGCACAGACCTTCCGACCCCAGGAGAATTCGGACATTTCCCGCCACTAGCCCAGTTTCACAGTGGACGAGACCCACACGACAGACGCGACTGTCGCGCCACAACACAGCATAGCGGACGAAGCGCGAACCTCATTGACCCGTCGTCAGCCAGTGGACACAGCCACTCAGCGGGCAGACATATACACACAGACAATGAGAGCAGTCGATGCAATTCTCGCCTCAGCCGTACTGGAGACACGGATCTGTTAGAACGTTACGCAGTAGCTTCGAGATGCTCTGATGCTTGAGCCACTAGGGGCCAAACTGGGAGATGCGATCGTTTCGTGTTCGCGTAGCGTTCGTCCACCAGTTCGCCCCTATTCATCATCCATCGGCGAGTGCGGTCGAATGTGGTCGGATATCCGGATGGTGGTAACGTACTAATTGACGGAAGAGTCGTCGCGAATTTCGTTCGGGCGACGCAGCAGCGGTGCTGT
>MNPL01003607.1:0-15125 GCA_002081605.1 Tropilaelaps mercedesae | reverse complement strand
GAGATTCTCCCGTTGGACGGCGTCGTCGAAGGTGAGTAACGATCCGAACCCCCCGACGCATTTTCGCCATCGCGGCCTCCCCGCATCGCCATTCTTCAACTGTGTATAGCGTACGAGGACGACGACAAAGGGGCCAGGGAGGGGCGTAAGAGGAGAAGGAGGAGAAGGAGGAGGAGGTGGATCTTCACCATCGAGGGGCGGCTCGACGAAGTCGCTGAGGTGCATTCGTCAATGATGAGTGCGCAATTTTTTTTTATCCACGTCGATTGCGGTGATTCGAGTGGGAAAAATTGAAACCGGGGGTAAATTCCGGGGGGGAGTGGACGGACGGACGTAGGCGGATTTTTACTTGGCGATAGATGTAATGTGTAACAGATACGATTCGTAGCGATGGCGGTTGAATTTGCTCAGGAAAGGATCTCACATCCGACTTGAGTGCGCTCGTCGAAAAAAACTCAGAAGCCGTCTGGAAGCGGTCGCTCCGTCGCCTGAGCAGGCTTCGAGACTAACGGAAAATTGAGTCGAGGGAACGCTCGCCAAGCATCACATGTTCCCCAGGCAGCTTCAGCTGAACTAACCTATCAGGATGGGTCCCAGTTCATGTATGTGGGGTTCGTCTCTATCTTACGGGTATCTGTGACTGTAACTATCGTGTCGTGTCTATTAGAGTGAACGACAGGAGCACGGGTGGGGGCCATCGCATGGAAACGACCCCACTCGACGGAGTTCGCCGCTCAAACCGGTTCAATTATTTTCGACGTAGGCTGAAACTTCGTAGGAGCCGCTCTGGCCCTCAGCCATGCACAGTCGACAGGGCCGTCGCCGCCCCCCCTCCTCCTCCTTCTCCCGTTGGGACGATTCTGGATGGGCCAGTTGGATCCTATGGCGGCCACGCAACGCCGCGAGTGTTTCTCGTTCCGAGTTGCCAAAATCGCATTTTCTGGGTGTGCGGTCAACATAGGCCAGTCGCTTGTTGGAGCCGACGTCCGCTGACCGAAACAATGAAACTGTTTCAGTTCAGATCCGACGTTCGGACGGAGTGTTCGACCGCCGCGGGGACTATTTGACATGCGTGTCTATATCTATATATATATATATATATATATATATACATTATTTGGCGAGTGTTCGCAGACTGAGTGTTCCGCCGACGAATCCGGTACGCGAGATGCTTGGAAAAAGGCAATCTTTTCCGAACACAAATTGTTGTTGTTGTCGCCCTCGTCATCGATTCGGCGTCTTCGCCGTGGGCTCGGAGCCATATCCGAGTAGGAGTGTCTCATGCTTGAAATAGTCTACCAGTGACACAGTCCATGATGTATTGGCACTGTTGAACGTGCCGGATCATGGCGGTCCCGAATTGCGCCTGTCCGCGTTGCCAACCAGTCTTCGGCCACCCCCAGCGCGTCTTTCCTGCGAAAGGAAGAAAAACGACAGAAGGGAGGAAAGAGGTGGCCGTGTTGTCTATCGAACCCCGCTGCCGCGCAGAAATACCGCGTAGTTCCCGCTTCCGATACAGAGACGTCGGCGGGACACGTCGAACGTCGACTGCGGAGACGACAAGAATGTCGTCTTCTTCGGCTCGCTTGCGTCGGTCAGCCGTACGCGAGTGACCGGCATGAAGAGACGCGCGTCGATTCGAATGTACAGCGGCCGAACAAGTGTTTGTCGCTAAATAGATGACCCGCAGCCTTCTGGTGCGCGTCTTTGACATTTTCTCGGCAGAGTAGTTCCACGCGCCAGAGTCCCTCAGTGCGACGTCGCTCATATATCGCCATATTTGGGGTGAATGAGTACTCCGCAATTCAAGCCGCCTGCATCGTGTGCATCTCTTACAGCACTAATCTGTTATATATAGAGAGAGAGAACGAACGAACGCCATAGAGATAGAACGAGGCAGTATGAAATTCGAGTATTGACGACAATCACTGCCAGTGACACGCAGCTCACCGACACCCCAACGTCGCACTGCCGCAAGAATGTCGACGAACGTAAGTGATCGCTCTGAATAGTCGGATCCTGCGTCGTAAGTGTCGAGAGCCGCTCGGTGCGTCATTTTTCGGAAATACGACTGGTGAACCTCTGCGTAACGGCTAACTTGGGCGGTTCCGGAGGCACGGCGCGCTCACTCACGAGAGGCCGAATGGCCTAGATGTGTTTGGGTGGGTCGAGTCGACCATGCGGGCATGTCCCTAACGCTGCCCAAGTGACGCCCATAGAAGCTACACGCCGGTGAGGATGACGCCGAACTATCTATAATCGTCCAGCACCCTTCCATCCGCTAGTGCTAACGACGACGAAAACATTGGCCATCGTCCCATCATAGACTCGATTCAGGACAACCGCCATGCTTCTGGCCTAGTGAGTGTGGAGGGACCTGACGTTCTTTCGTCACCGAGAGAGACCTGTCTAGTCAATCAGCGGATACTTAGCCTTTCGATTTACAAACCGCTCTAGATATTCTGCCGTCGGCCCGGGTATGGAAGAATTCCTGCGGGAGAATCGACTCAGACGCATTGGCATCGGCAGCCGTTACGCATCTGACCGAGCGTCTACTGTGCACTGGCTCTACGGTGGAACAGAACGAGCAGCGTCCAGACGGCGATGCCTACCCTTGAAGCGTGTTCGTTCGTTGATTGTTGACGTCGTCTTGGCGACGCCGTCGGCTACTGTTCGTCCCGCCGGCGGAATCGTTTGGGTTGGTGGGATCAACCAGGCGGTCATTAACGCCCGGGAAGATGCCGCCGACAAGACGGCGGCCAACAGGGGTGGAAGAAGGTCGGGTCGAGCGCCACCAGCGCCCGGGTATTCCTCGCTCCCTTCCTCTCTCGCTCCCTTTTTGTTCGAACCCCCGACGTCTGTTAATCTATGACACGGCGGAAACTGTTTTTTTGTCGGCTGTCGTCCGAATCTAATAAAATACAAATTCACCCTTATTAATCCCTTAATAGAGAGGTCATTGTATGGGTAGAATTGTTTGTGATCATCGTTGTCGTCGTGGTCGTTGTTGACTCTGCTATGGCAATTGCTGCTGTTGTCAGTAAAAATACATTTACAAGGGGTGGAGTGTATTTCACGTGGTGTTGGCTTCTTTTTTTTATCATCGCCAAATGCGACTTTAGCTAAGCTTGTGTGGCCTTGTCAGATTTGGCCTTGTCTACCAATTACTTAGTAGTTCGTTCAGGCATACGTTTGCTAAACGTTTCTCCGTCCTTGGAGGTGGCTGCCTATTTTTGTTGGACTGATGCAGCAAAACTGAACAGTTACAACTTTCGACCTGACCCCCAAAGGTCGGCGCAGTGTGTTCGAAATACGGCGGGCGTAAATAGAATAAGTAAACGAAACTCAGCTCACGCGGACCGATGGACGAGCAGGTTTATATAAGCAGGTCTCTGTCGCCGACCTAAGGGTCGGTCGTCGAGGGAAATTGCCTAAGTGAGGAGAAGCGCCAGCTTGCGTAACAGTTCTGAATAGATTCCGGCCTAATCTCACACCGAACGGCTAGACGGACTCGGACGGAGTTATGACGGTATAGCAGGTGAAAACCGACAAGTGGACGTTCCGTCGGAATTCTTCCGAGTTTTTAGGAGTGGTGCGATGATTGAAAGCAAACGGTATGGCCACCGCTCTACGTCAATGGGAGGCCCTGTAAAAATATTCTTATTCGAGTATTCTTAAACTCAACCGGGTCTTGGTTAGGTTTGAGTTACTGCTTCAATGGCTGTTGTGTGCGTTCACTCATTGGCCAGATTAAGCCTTGGCCAATTTTTGGTCGTTTCCACGCGCCAATGGATGGTGTCGATGGGTAGTGGAGTTCGTTATACGAACCTCGACTTCTCGAGAAATGCTATCGACAACGAAACTGTGGCAGATGACATGAATGGAGAACGTTTACATCCACAAGTTACCACATCTCCACCTCTTGTCTTTGGTTAATAAAAAGAAAAAAAAAAACTGCTAAACTTTTTCACTAACATTTTTTCTTTTTTTTTACTCAACTAAACATTTTCCAACTCAATCGATTCACCAGTGTCAGTTTGCTCGCCATTTCGGTGACCGGTGTCTGTTACGATGACGAGCTCACGTCTTCGACGTCTACGGTTACCGAACTCACGGTGAAGATGCTGCTCTTCCGGTGTTTCCAGTACAACGATGCCACATAACGGCCACGACAATCGGCCCGTCTTGCTCAGGCCGAGTGTCTCCTTTTAGCCTTGTCGCGGATCACGATGGCCGTCCGCATGTCGGATACGTTTCTGCTGGCCAAGAGGGGACATGGTCCAGCGGCCAGCGGCGTCCGCTCCGTCTACATGTGGACTGCGGAACTCTGCCAAGCTGCCGCATAAAAAGGCCGCTTTTCTGCTACTTCGCTACCTTTGTCCATCATCCGTCACGTAGGTATCTGCGAACCCTGGAGAGTGGCCGTGACAGCTTTGGCTCTGCTGTTGAATCTATCTTGTCCGATGAGCAAGCCTGGTGTCCTGGTAGGCAATCTCGTCGTTATGGCCGACGTAGCCTTATTTGCATATAGATGACCTCGACATAGTCGTCCTCACCTGACAGGTTGTGGATGTGATATTTAGAAAAAATACGGTATCGTCTTGAGGCGCCATTTGTTGAGGCCGCTGGACACGCAGGCCGCAGTGCGGTTTGTTTACATCCGGGTCTAACGTACGTGCGCCCACGCAGATGCGTTCCGCGCAGATGTCGCCGCCCTGCCACGGGCGGACGAGATAAGCCGGCCGGAAACGCGTGTAAAGAATACAAGATGGGGAACACGGAGTTGTCGGGACAAACCCTGGCGTTGATGCTTCCATTCGCGATGGGACCGAAAAAAGGTAGCGGTGCCATGTTCATCGGCTGACGTCGGGGTAGGCGAACGGGGGCGAATTGGTTGCGTGTGAAATGTGAGCTACGGACAAATCGATTCAAGGAGGCCGTTCTGTTTGTCTATGCTGACTAGAGAACAGGTTTCTTGGCCCTTTGTGATTTCGTTCGAAGTCTTTGGACACGAGCGACCATCTCTAGCCTTGCGCGTGTCCTAACCCATCGTGAGCGTGCGTTAAACGATAATTTCGTACATGTTTTAGATCACTGCGCTCCAGTGCGACGTCCACCGGGTATGCGAGAGACGCCTCAGTCATATAACGCCTTTCTCGTAAAAGTTGTCTCAAGAACGTTATGACGCGAACTGCTATCGCTTTTCGGACGGCAGTGGCGTGGATCTCTCTGGTTGTTGCGTGCAAAACCTAACCGCTTAGCGTCAGGCTGACAATCAGTAAAAGCTAGTGAACCTCCGTGAACGATGGCCATTGCCATAGGTCGACAGCAACGTTGACCTACAGATTTCGCTGTCCTTCTTGGCAAGGGCCTTGTCTGACGCGGGCGGCTGTGCCACGCTGAGAGATCGGAGGATTAAGGGCGAACCGAACGGCGTGAATGCGGTCTATTACTGCGAGTCACGTAAGCGTTGTGTAGAGAGAATGGCATCCGAGAACTCGATCTACTACTGGTTTTTTTCTTCTGGGTCGCGGCAGGCCTGGACGACGGCATCTACCACTGCATTTTTTGGCCATTTGCCTGCCAGGTCAGATTCGGCATTCCAAGCTGACCTAGTAGCTAAATGACGAAGACTCTTCTCATAGATACGGCGATTTAGTATGGTCATAGCATCACCGCATACTCTCTGATACTATTCATGATGTAGCAGCCTCGATTCCCTGATTATCTGAGTAGGTCCGCCCGTCGATACCCGAGGCTACCAGAGTGGTGGTTCGCACCAGCCTGCGAGCCGAAACGCGCGCAGTACGAGCAGCATCGCAGTCAAATGTTGTTGTCCTATCGGGCTAAAGACGTCCTTGCAAGGTCGCGTCTGCACGTCTCTCGATCGATAGGTGCACATTTCGATTAGTTTTTTGCTACAACGTTGTTCTCGTCGGTTCCGAGGCCTTCATCGCTCATTGGTTAATTATCGCGAGAGCGAACAAAGAAGTGGCGATAATAACCGCCTACGCTAGTCATCGATTAATCATCATACGAGAGGTGGTAGAATTGGGAAGCGACTGGTAGAATTGAGCCTTCGCAGTTTCCCATCGTCTGAGAAACGAACGACAGTCTCTCGACGACGTGTTTGTGCTCGCTTTGGTCTGCTGGACCCCAGAGAGAGGTTTTTTAATGACGTCGATGGGCATGGGTCGATATTTCCGGCGAAAAAAAAAACAAGACCCAATGGAGTCGAGACTATTTGGGCGCTGGTCGATTGAAAATTCGATCAGGCCACCAGGCCAACGGAACGTGATCCAGGCCACGCGCGTAACCAAGGACGGTCCCCCTCGAGGATGGGATATGATCGCACTCTGGTAATTAAATTGCGCGAACTAAGTGAGGGGCAGCCGTTCAAGCTCCTCGGCGGGCCGGTAGCAGTCCATGACCGACGCAACAAACCTTTATTAGCGAATCAACCCTTCATATGAATGAATCGATCTTTACTACCTGGCCCGGTGCGCATTCGCCCTGCGCAATTCTCGGAACACGGTTGGTGTCCTCACAACGTCGCTGGATTATGCCACGCGTGTAGTTCATAGCAATCACGTGTGCAGCGCTCAGTGACAATTCCGCTGATGGACGAATTCCGCTTGATCAGGCTGAGCCTACGATGGGCCATATTTCCCTATTATTTCTACCTAATGCTCCCTCTCTATGACAAACTAAAGCGATGAGGTCGACTAACGACCTCGACAGGTTTCCTGTTCTAGGCGTAATACGTCCTGCACGTACAGACCCTGTCACGTTCTGTTGACGGCGTTTGCGCAGGAAGGTCCAACGCGGCGGAGCCCAGCGGCGTCGGGCGCCGTTTTGAGCGGCCGGTACAACGGCGCACAAGGACACGAACAGGCGCGAGCGGCTGCGCAAGTGAACGAACGCTTGTCGTCGAAAGTGAACGTCGCAGCGTTCGGGGGGCCTGGAGAAGGAAGTAACCCAGTTGAGTACCCCTGACCCGGCCAGATACGATTGTCGATGCCAATTTGTCGCGACGCTGTCAGCTACGAATGGCCGATGTATGCAGTGACCCGGTCCTAGAAAAGACTTCGTTCATCGGCCAGCAATCGGCGACGCGGCTCGTGATGATGATGATGAGAAACGCTTAACACTAAAGTTAAAAGATCGACGCACGACTCGAGCTGAATCGCAACTCGTAGAAGCCCCCGGCCAAAATGAAGTCGTCTCGCGAGCGAACGCTGTTTATAATATCCGGACTATTTCGAATCTACGCGGCGGCAGGCGACCCAGCCTGCAGTGACAGGTTTCCACGATCGGCCACACGTCCTACAATAGATACAGGTCTCTCTCGCGGCCTGTCTGTCTGTCTCAGGAAAAGGCCTATTCTCCAATCGCTGCGTATTAATAGGACGACTTCCTATCGGCCGATGTTACTATAGCGCCTTAGTCTCTCAGAATAAACACGGACGGGTTAGCGGCGGTTTTCAGCAATGCGTCAGACGCGTTTCGAATGAGGTGCCTTTTGCGGGGAAACAGCGCCGAGAGGTCAGGAGACAACGAGGCGACACGGTCGCCGTTTGGGCATCCCCCCCTCCCCCCGCCCTTTCACTCACTCACTCAACCACTCACTCGCTTACTCACTCACTCACTCACTGTCTTTCTCTCTCTTACTTGAGCGGTGTTCCCCAAGCTCTCTGGGTCAGGAAGGGACAGACTTCCATGACACCAGAGCGAGCGTCTGTTCAAGCACAAACAC
Organism: Tropilaelaps mercedesae; assembly: GCA_002081605.1. Classification (NCBI taxonomy): domain Eukaryota; kingdom Metazoa; phylum Arthropoda; class Arachnida; order Mesostigmata; family Laelapidae; genus Tropilaelaps; species Tropilaelaps mercedesae. Next base: position 7,369 of record MNPL01003607.1, on the reverse strand, counting down.
TCATCGTGACGCCAGTTAGTCGACAGTTGGCGACACAACGAGCCAACGAGAATATTGTGCTAGCGGAATAGAAATACAGCCGGGCTATGTCCTGCTGCTGCTGCTGCTGCTGCTGCTGCTTCTACGACTACTACAGACGTTGTTGGTCCACGGAAAGTCTTCGAACTGTGCCATGTTCGGTGAATCGATACAGACTCGTTGGCGAATGGGGGGAGCGTAGGGACTGTAGGTGGGTAAATAAAGCGGCTTGTCGCCATCGTACTCCTACACGTCTCGAAATTCAGAGGTGGTCGAGCTATTTTTGGGCCGTGGTTCGCTTTGTGTGTTTGCGCCGGCATTTCGTTTAGGTAAATCGGGTCCATATCGATCGTGCATTGACTAATTCGCTATTTTTAGTCTATTTGTTGCGATAATATAGAACTCACAGCATCGTGATACCTGTAGGGTATATACATGTTGAAAAACATGCTTATGTAGAACATTTCGAGAGCGAATCTCGCTGTATAAGCAGATATTTGACGCATATCTTCAGACATATCTTCGTCAGCGCTGATTTTCATTAGGCCGATATTTCCGAATGTAGCGACGCCAGAGCCGCGGCTTGCGCCACGCAACAGTTTCTTGAATGCTCAATAAAGCCGCTCTTGTAAACCGTACGATCGACAATGGCGGCCGATGGCGTCAAGGTTCTGCTTTCTTGCGAAGCAGAAAAAACAGAAACAATTCTTACGAGCTTCATGCGTGACGCGCGTCTCAGTTTCGTGTGGAAGAAACGCCAGAATCTGGCTGGCCGCATTACTTATTTATTACGTTTCAAGCTGATTTCATTGCTGGTAAGTTTTCCAAAAATTTTTTAGGCAAAATTGCCGATTTTTTTTGCTATGTCGTCGAAATCGGTCTGTTTGATCGAACTACGAAATGGTATACGATGGATCTGAGGTCACACGAATTCATGCTGGCCAACTAAACTACTAACAAATGTTTGAACGGTTTGTCTCGATTCGCTGTACAAACATTTTTCTCCCTTGCAAACAAATCAATAAAACATTTCAGCATTCTCGTGCTGCACCAGAACCATGGACGGTATTATCCCTTTATTTAAAATCATCTATACGAAACACACATCAGATTAATTTCAGGCCATAGCTGTAATGAAATGTAATCAGTGAAAAATCGAAACGATCTGAAATCAACTCTCAACCAGTGGGTTTGTGGAAAAAATGTTGATCGTTAAAATTTCGCATTATACTAAACCATCTAGATCTTGCGACTTCCTTTCCTGTATAAAAAATGAATATCAAGTCTTGGCCGTTCATTCGAGCTATAGAAAAAAAGTTTGACGTCGCCGGATGCGTCGTCGACGTCTACAGAGCCAGCCAATGTCACGATAACCAACCTCAATGAGATCTGGCTTAGAGAAAAACGTGGTCGGGCGTTGTCTCCTGGAGAGGTGGTTCTATGGGAATATCCGACGGTGCAAGGCCTACGGGGCGGTTGCTAAGTAGTAAATAGTGTTATTAAGTACTGTTCGTTTAGGGTTTTCAGCCACAACGGTCTTTCTAAGGCTGCTGCGGAACGCTGAATTGGCTCGCCATCGAGCGAGCAGCTGTTCGCTTTAGCACAGTCGTTGGTCGACGCAGAGAGCGGCCCTATCCATTAGTCGCTGTATGCGCATGCCAGTGACAAAAAAAGCCAATGCCAAGGTCCAGACCCCCGTCCTCCCGGGTAATCGTCTCTAACTTCATGATATGACATTGTATCTAAGGACGAGCGTGCCCTTTCCGAATAACGGCTATGACGGAGCTGGGCGTAGTCGGAACAGCATCAGAGCGGCACGTCCTGTGTTGGGGGCGTATCCTTCACCGTGGACCTGGGTCGGACGGCCACCGTGGAGCCGGCGGGCCTGTCGTTGTTGTCGCTCTCAGCCTACAGCCCACGCACGCAGCCATAAAAGCTGCACATGAGGGGGCCACCATTAGGCGTCGACTTGCACAACCGGGGGGGGGGCAGTTGTGCAGGCTCCGAAGGCCTCGCAGGGACCCTGCCCCATGCCGGACGGGGCCTGGTTTCGTAAGGGCTGTCCGTGCCTTGTCACGCATTTCTCCTAGAGGCTGTGAATGTGCTGACCTCGAAGGTGCACTTGTGGCCGAGAGAGCTCCTTTGGGTCGAGTGAGTGTTCGTACGAGCGACGAAAAACATCGTCCTCTAGTTCACTTGAGTTGTCTGGCCGTAACCGCCGTGCCTGGGGCGGTGGACGGGCCAGACGCTCGGCCAGCCGATGAAACGGTCACGGCCATGAGAGAAATGGGCAGACCGCATTTTGCAGTAGCCAACAACGTTCCGAGTTATATCGACACACACACACACACACACGAGCTAAATCGACGTTTAAGTTAGGTGTATGGTGGATGTTACGGTGACGTTCTCACGGCGCGTATACGCACACAACGACGTGGGCCTGTTAACGAAATCCGTGTCAGGGACTTCTCGAGGGGGACATACGCCAATATCGGGGTACGGATATCCACGAGCTGCGGGCCAAGTCCGTGAAACGTGTACGTGAGATTGTGAAAAATCTATTATTTAATGGCAGGTACGGGAATGCACTTGGGACTAATCCGGCAAAATGTATTGTATATGGCTAAACGTGTGAGGGTTTGCGTGGGCCGTTCGTGTTCATCCTTCCCCGACCTATAAATGAGGTCTGGCGAAACTCCCCCTGAGCGTCCTCTTTGTAATAATAATAATACCTAAGCATTTTCGTTTTCGTTCGTCGTCCGGTGTGTTTCTAGGTCGTTTTTAGATGCCAACGACAACAGCAAATCGCCGAGACCAGCTCTTGTAGACGTCCTCACATTTGCTGGCGTGCCGTCGTCCGATCGCCGTGTTCCGCCAGGCATTTTTGGCCAGCAGGTAGAGACGTCTTCGTTCGCTTAAACAGTCGCCGGATCTGGCCCCCACAGGAGGGCCCCGCGTTCGGATTTCACTCGCTAACAAACCAAACAAGGCCGACATACGAGCAACCGAAGATGCTCCCTGTCCTAGCACCCACCGCGAACTAGGGTCTGTTCTTCCACACGCGTCGTCCCCGGAGTTTCCGCGCGCGCGCGCTCTGAAGTGCCGCGTTTCGTCGGAGCCGACTCGCTCGTCCTGCTCAGCCGAATCGTGCCGTCGTATGTCGTGAGCGTCGGTGCAGTGCATGGAGAGTTTGCCTGTCCGCCAAGGAGGTCCTTGCGCCGCCGGGCAGTTAGAGGTAGCCTTGGCCGAGCTGGGCGTTCTCGCCGCAGTGACGGACGCTCGCCGCGAATATCTTCAGGACGTGTTCGTCCCTCGGGACAAACTAAAAGAGAAGGAAACGGATAGAATGCTATACAAGTGGCTTCGGGAAGAACAGCGCAAACTGCAGAAGTCCCAACACCTACCCCAGGAGCAGCAGACCGGCGGGCAGCAGCCGCAGCAACAGAAGTGCGTATGGGTCGACGAGTTATTTCGAGTCTGTTCGAGTTGGAGAATGAACTTGTTGGGAACGTAGTCGGTAGTTGCTGCGCGGCGGAAAATATTTGCCCCCTTCGTAACCAACTGGTGCTGGATGTCCAGTGATATTTGGCTTTGTGTGTGTGTGTGTGTGTGTGTGTGTACCATGAACAAAAACATGTGAACATCCAAAATGTGCGCTCTGGTTACACTGTTTTGGTCGATTCGATGCACACATGACGGATGGTAGACCATCTGACATTTAAGGAATGAAGTTCGTATACGAATCTGTCCAAGAAGCGGATGTCTATCTCATCTGGACCAATTTAGCCCGTTTATAACCCTTATTTAAATAACAAAAAAAAAAACAATAATAATAATAGCCACACAATAACATAGGAGCTAGATAGAACTACTAACTTTAGTATTCGACCGATGTCTAACTTGATGGACGAGTCCCCCAGCCAAGCACCTCCAGCACTTCTACGACGCGCGTGAATCGACTCGGAGCCAGAGGCTTTGCCACTGTTGACGCCCATCACAGTTTCACTAGTTGGCTTCTGTCCTCTGTGTGTGTGTGTGTGTGTGTGTGTGTGTGTGAGAGATAGATGTGGTTCGCTGACGTTGTTGGACCTGTTGTTACAGGTTGGCGTCGCTCGCGTTGGACGATTACAGGTACTGGGACGCCGAACATAGCGGTCCAGTGTTGAGTTTAGCTCAATCAGACATGAAAATGTTCCCGTCGACGTCGAGAACAAGGCAGCTATTTATGGTACGTGTTTATAGTATGCTCCGTGTGTGTGTGTGTGTGCTAATGTGCTTAGATATCATCCGTGAGCTTAGGGCTATTTTGCAACACTCACCGTCGCATCTCAGCAGCAGCTTAGACGCAAAGCAGAAAAATGACTTCCTGTCATCTCTCGCGGTAAACGAATGCTGTCATCTGACTTCGACTGACATAAGCGCAGTTGGCGGGCGCAGCTGCGCTACAGGAAAATCAGATTCATCCTGCCTTGATCTGCCTCGTGTGCGCCATAAATTGGTCGCGACATCTAGTTCCCCGTAGCGTGTGATGTGCGACAGTCGACAAACAATTCTCGTAAAAATACGAACGTTACTTTTTCGTTACTTCGTTATAAATATTCGATGTTCGACTTTTTTCATACTGTCAAACATATTTATAACGAGCTCTAGTTGGGTTTTCCGATAGACTAACTAAGGTACATAGGTCATAGGCCAACCAACTCCTTTCGTCGACGAAATTGTCAGACGACGACGACTTCTGTATGTCAGCCGTTTATTCTGTACGCCTCTAATAACCACACATACACAAACACTCTTCTCACGGATTCCCCTCGGTCGTTTTCTGCTTTCTCGACGTGTTCTAGCCGTACAACCGTGGCGCGAGACAGTTACAGCAGCGACCCATCACGTTCTGCAGTCTGCGCTCTGCCGGCGATGCCCCTGTCCAGCGGCATCGCAGCGTCCCTCTGCACTGCCATAACCTTCTGCACCATCCGCACGCGGCGGTCGCCGGTGGCTACGCCTCTTCGTTCGGCCCCCACCTATCGACGTTACAGCCGCCGGGCCCCCGCCAGCAGAACAAGTCCAACCCCTCATCGCCGGTGAAGTCTGGTTCGCTGTTCGTCGGCGTCGAAGGCGCCGACGGTCTCCGGGGTTTCGGCACGCCGCTCGTCCGCTCGAAGAGTCTCGATAACATTTCCCTGAGTCCCCTGACGGCCACCGTCGTCGACGAACCTTTCGTAATGGGTGAGACCTTCACGGGACCTGCGGGTCCTTCGCGGATATCTCGAGTCGATACAATCGTTGAATCCGTGTCCAGCCGGATCAGCAGTCTACAGCTGACCGCCAACTAGTCTAGGCTGAACCTAGTTAACAACTAATGAAGGCTACTGAAATAACCACTGCAAATTACAATCGTCAGCAACAACATACACACAACATACACACGACAACGACATATACAACAAACAACAGCTCGTGGACGAGCTGCCTAACCTAGGCAGGTCGGTGGAGGACGCCGTGAGCTAATGATGTCTTTGACGTACCGAGATACGGGCATTGTGCAGCGTCTGTTCCCTCTTTTTTCCCTTTTCCCCGGTGCGGTAACGTGTTAGGTAAACATTGTGTGTTTCGATGTTAACATAAGGCGGCGCTTCCGGCGTGTGCCGGACGTAACTGACGAGCCGATCAGTCTCTCCCACAATGGCCGTGGACCTGGCCGCCATCGCAATTGTGAGCAGGTGGCAAGCGCGCGTTTTCCATCTGAACTCGTGCGTCCGCAAACGCTGCTGCTTCTACGGAACGCGTCGTCAGCTGATAGTGGGGTCTGGCTTCCACTTAATCGGGTCGTATTGTTGTTAACATTGTTGTCTGCGTGTGCGCGCATCAACTGCGTGAACTTCTTCTTGATCGCTCACGACTTTCCTCCCATTCGAAGTTGTTACGCTTTGCTACGATGGGCGGATTCGATGCATAATCGTATCTATGTATAGAATACCGTACGTGACTCTGTTGTCTTCGCGTCTATTTATTGTAAATGTTACCAATGTTATGATGATGACGATTATTAATTATTACAACTCCGGACCCTCGTGGCAGCTCCTCCACGAGCACCGCGTCGCGTTTCCATACTTCGCGTGCGCGCGCGCGTCTATAGGCCCTACTACGTCGTTAATTTGATTTTGTCCCAGTGTTTGTAACGATGCCCAGCAAAAACACGCGCGACGCAAACGCCGAGACACAAATTTAGCCTCACGAAGGACGGGGCTGGTTGAAAAAAATCGCCAAATCGATTCGCATCGGTGGAACGCCGCTTGGGATGTCGCTTTCCTCGACGCCTGGGGTCATGAGGTTCGCCCGACTCCGAGGTCGCCTTGAAGTGCTGGCCAGCCTTCGTCGACCGACGAAGCAAGTCGAGCATCACTCGTGCGCACGAGTGTGATGCTTCGGTGACGCCTCGTTATCGCGTCGAAGTCGCTTGCGTACCCAATTCGAAGTCGACTACGTCGGCGCCGTGCGCAGAAACGCTAGTTCATACGACCGCATTACAGACGCCGGTCGTAATAAAAGTTATTTAGATGAAGTCAACAAAACGGAAGGCGTCATTTCCGTTGGCCAGGACACGGCGGGACGGCGGCATAAAGCGCTCGAGTAGGACGTCGACGGATAACATCTTTAAGAGAATGGATGAAGTTGAAGCGAATGTTGACGGCGTCCTGTTGAACGAGGTATTTTGAGAGAGAAGGTGACGCACTTGTTTACGTACGGAGTCGTTAGCGAATGCGACCTGGTTACGAAGGATGGTTATCCTGCACTGGCAGAGAGCGAATCCTTTGGCTCACCGCGTTTGGGCGGGGAAAATCACAAAACTTCCGTGACAGACGCCCTCCTGGCTGTCGTCACGGGAAGGGTCCGTGTCACTCAGACGAGAGAGAACAAAGCCGCTCGAACGTAGGCGTTCGACGCAAAACGGCCGTGCGGGGACGAATCTCAGAGCGTGGACGCTTCGATGGCGTAGCAGTATTCTCAACTGACCGAGACGGCATGATGGGAAAAAATTGCCAATAGAAGATCGACGCACGCGGCATACACCGAAATCGTGCACAGAACGCGTCTGACGTTGACGAGGGAAAAGCGAAATAGAGAACCGCAGCATTTGTCACACGGCGAACAAGTGGCGGAGGGTGCGGTACCGCTGAGGTGGATCGACCCTCAGCGGCTCACGGAGACTCACTGAGGTGAGCCTGGCAATTTGTATGATGGCGTTCCAGTTCTGTGGGGGGGTCCTTGAGGTCACTAAGAGAGTATCTGATCTGTGAATTCAACTGTAAGATATATATATATATATATATATATATATATATATATATAT
>MNPL01003604.1:0-18506 GCA_002081605.1 Tropilaelaps mercedesae | reverse complement strand
AATATATATATATATATATATATATATATATATATATATAAGCCTCTCTTCTAGATACTCCTACAGAATCGGATCAGTCTGCCGATGTTGAGAAACTCCGCTGCGTGTGAAACTAAATATGTTTTCAATGGGCGTCGAATTCTCTCGTACACGAAGTTTGCATTACATCAATATTCTGTGTTTTCTGCAACCACTCCGTTGGTGGCACCTTTCTTCATCGCTGTGTCATGGTTAGCGGTCGGGGCCGCACGTTAGTTTACAGGCCCATGGTGTTGGTTGGTCGTTCTGCGTGAACAGCCTGGCGTCCGTGAACCGCTCATGGTCGATTATCCATCAATTACATTTACAATTGCATACACCTTTATGCTACGTACATATACAATTTTCTGTAAAAGAAACAAAACACAGGTTATTCACCGTGCAGGTACATTAAGGCAAACGTTAGCGAGACATACGTCGGCGTATTAGAAGTCCGGGATAAAAACACAGACTTGAAGAAAACGACGACTTGGATCAGGTATTGTACTGAGATACACGGACTTATGCCGCATTTATGACGCACAAGGCATAGTTAATTGTAACCAAGCCGAAACGAGATGTTTAAAAGATCTACCTAATATACAGGCTTGGAGAAAGTAGACACACCCATTAGATGATAGTAAAAATCTAACCGCTTTTCGTAGCAACTAACAGATTACATCTACGGCGATATAGACATGTTTGTAGAATGACCTAGATAGTAGACGGCGTGGCAGCTTTTTCGATTCTCGTTCTAGGTGAGCATCGCTACAGCAAAGCAAGCTAGAACTATATGAACAAAAACTGACTCGCCTCGGCAAAGTTGAGAAGTTATTTTTGGACCAGTTGTATCCACAATCCTAATCATAAAACATGAGTTTAAAGTTATGTAAATGGTTGTAGGCCGGCGCTTGTCTAAAGGCGAAAGTGTAAAACTGGAAAGGCGAAAGTGCCACGTGCGATGTGGCGTACTTCGAGACTCGCGATGGCAGCCACCTTATAGTCGTACAATAGTGAGGAATTTGATGAGAATATAAATAAAACAACTTGAAATTTTCCATTTGCGCATAAACGGTCGGCAAGGCCTACACGTCGGTAGAGAAGCTGTTCACCTCGACGGTGTTGTTTCGTATTTTGGTAATTGCAAAGGCGAATTCTTTCATCGATAAATATAAAATATAGAATTTTCTTTGTGGTGTGCACAATCGTGGTTCTTGTATCTCACACGATATTTGACAAGTTTAACGGTACGCATGTTCATACGTTTAACTCATCCTTTAGTTATAATTTATCCTCACCATGGCGCTGGCAAAAAACCTCAGTGACCCGATCTCCGGTAAGAAAAACGATATAAAACAATCCTGCACGCAGTAGAAATGCAGTAGAAATTGCATGAACGACTTAACCTGCTTTGAACTGTGCTATTGTTTTCGTCAGTGTCCACTTCTAAACTTTTGCTATCTGTCCTCATTTACTATCGGCCAAAGCCTGCTCAATGAACCGCTAGAAAATTAGACTAGGTTCACCTTATCATCACTAGTTCACCACAAAATGAATGCATAGGGACGCCTTAAGAAGTGACTGATCAGACGCCTGATGAATCAACCCACTCAAATTCACGTATCAACGCTACGACGTACAACAATTTATTAATTTGGTCACTTAGATTCACTTTTGTGTCTTCGCCTCGGTCCTCCCACGTATTCGCCACAACTCTGTTTCGCCAGATCGCGGCTTCCCTTGACACCGTCTTTATCGTATCAGCACTACGTCGGGCGTCGTTAATAGCAAGGCTCTCCCTCCGCAAAACTTGTTTGTCCAACCGTCACTACCGAATCGCCCTCTGAGTTTGCTATTAATCAAGAGACTCTTGATTCACGACCGGGGCCTCGTCACCGCGCACATCGTGGCGCGGACCACCGGTGCGCCGGCGGAATAGCCGCGTCACCCTATTTGTCACCCCAAGTCGAACCCCGGAAGAAGCCGCACGACCCCCTGAAAGTGTGGCTGCCGGTATACCCGATTCTCCTTCCGTGAAGTACGTATAGCTGTTCCTAAAGGGTGGAGGAGGTCAGAGAACGAGTTCGTATGCGCATCAAGATCTTGACACTGATAGGTAACTAGTTGAATATGATCAGGGCCTAGTAAATAACGAAGGTACACGTTGAGGGCTCTCGAGATAAAACTATATCGCTTACCACTAAATCACATAATGCTTTTCGAACCTTAGATCAAATGTACTCGTAATTTGTGGAATCAACACAACGGTTCAAGGAAGGCGATGCGCCATGTTCTGCTAGCATAACAGGCGAATAATCGGCGGGAAATTGGAAAAAAACTCAAGTAAGGGAATCAACGTATACCTGTCCTCCGGTGACCGTTGCAAGTACTCGCGCTCGATAAGGCCCTCAATGCGTTTCTTGATGAGCGACGGCGAGGGCTGGAAGCGTGACTTAAGCTGATCCGTGACCTCAGCGACGAGCACTGCGTGGTTCATCGTCTTACGTGCCTTCATGATACGAACGATGGCAGCCTCGATCTCATACTTTCGGTCATCGTCGACCTTTCGTTGCGTCTCGTTGCGTTCGGGTTCACTTTCGCCTCGCGCCGTCACGGCCTGAATCTTCACTCGGAAGAGCTTCGACACAAAAGAATCGTTGACCGATAGCTCATCCGTTGGTGCTATTTGCAGACAAAAACGCGTAAAACAAAAACAACGAAAACATATTATCTCAGTATGTACAAGATACATTTGTTGATAGAAGGATTCAGGAGTCGTTTCACGAACCGTTTCAAAGAGCTGAGAATGTCGAATGCCAAAAACAAAACAATCTGGAGTTTGAATCATTGCGGTAGCAACCATTAGAGCTTCTACAATTTCCGGTATTAGTTTTGACTATAAGGATTACTATAAACACGGCTAAAAGTGAAGCCGACCTCACAAAGGACGTAAAAATCCTGTCGTGTCTCGAACCACTTTTTGCCGAGTCAACGTGATACGTGCTCTTTTTCCTATTTACAATGAGACGTTCCAACATACCGAACTCCTTGTTCTTTGGGTTCTTGAGCAGAATCCGCTGCGCCGGCTTCCCAAGTGACAGCGACTGCAAGCTTCGTACGAGATCCTTCTCAGCGATATCCGTTTCCTGTTTGATCTCTTCAAAGGTGAAGGTGTCTTTTTTGTTGAACAGCATTAAAATGCACATTTGGTATGTGCTGACAGATAGGATGTGCTTCCGGAAACTGCCACGGGCTGCAAGATATGTATACACACGACGTTAATTGCGCGACGCAAAAAAATCATTGAACGGTGAGATAGATATCGTGTTGTGTTCTGGTAGATCTTTACATGATATTTGCTTTATGACACCTGTTAGATAAAACGAGCATGCAAGTAACAATGCTCAACGTATGAAACCCGTGACAGCTAAGCATGTTAGTCATTTTGTCAAGTATATGTACATACATACCTATATATGTCTAGTCCAAAATCGGACGTAGCGAAAAAACAACGCTCGTTTAAATAAACATTCACCCGTTCAAGGTTGTAATCACGTTTACGCTTGTCGTAACAGCTATTGTAAGCACTGGTAGCGAATGTCCCCTAAGGATAACGAAAACAGCACCAGCAAGTAAATTATTATCAGCTTCTCTCTGCGCCCTTACCTGCTACGGGAACCTCCGAAGTACACTCATCCCCATCCTCTTTTCGTGGCCCGTAGAACGTCGCATTCAAATCGGCTGAGCCAAGTTGCGGCTGCAGCGTTAGCTGACGTCCAGTGTGTTTGTTCAGATAAAACTTCTTAAATGCCTCGAAGGCTTGCATAGCCGCGCCGGGTATGTTACACTTCGAGCTGAGTGTCTGCGTCGGCCAAAAGCCGGTGGTGAGTACGCGGACGCCTAGGTCGACACCGAGTAACTGAACCGCGTTGTCGGTGACGTGACGCCGGAACTCCTCGTGCATTGTGTTCGACAGCGAGATGTCCTTGAACATACCTTCGAGTTTTGACGTAAATTGACACCCACACTCGGTCTTAAGCTTCGAGATCATGTTCTTCTCTACATCGTCCGACACGCTCTTGTTGAGCAGCAGACGCTTGGCAAGGTGCTGCTTGTAATAGCGCTCAAACATGTCCTTTTCCTGAAGGTAGCGAAATAGGACCATCGTCTTGTCTAGGACCGTCTCGATGTCTTGTTCAGTCATGCCTTTGACACCCTTTTTGAGCTTGTCGTCGATGAACAAGGACAAATACTCAGGCGACTTCTTGTTGAGGTTCAGGAAGCTTTCGAAGTCACTGGCGATCATATGTTTGAAGATGCGCTCGTTGTTGAACGACTTTATGAGAAATAGGTCCATCTTGTCCTTGAGATCGAGCAGGCTTTGGACGAAGCTCAACGCGTCGCCCTTCGCGTCATCGGTTACCAGTGCGCGACCCTGCTCGCGAAGGTAAGCGGACACCCGGTCGACTAGGCACTTCAGGCCTTCGGGCACCCGAGCGAACAGCAGATACATACGATTGAGGTCTTCAACCTTCTGGTTTTTGAGCATGTGAACGACCCCGGAGTTCTCCATCTCGAGTACGGTCTTCATATGCACGGTAATGAGTTCGTGCTCGACCACCTTCACAATGGCCTCCTCCGTTCCCTCGTCGAGGTAGTGTTTGGCCCTCTGGCTCTCCTCATTAATGCGCTGCTCCACTTTGGCAACGTACGATGACGCGCTGTTGTCGGCAAGAAAGCGTTGACTCTCGCTTTGATAGAACTCTGTACTCTGCTGTAGAAATGGCCTCTCAAAATCTTCCTCGTAGACACTGCGATTCTGAATTCCAAGTATGACCAGCATTTGGCAGGCGTTCTTGATGGCCGACCGGTCGACCACCTCGCCGCGGCGCTCCTTCATCACCATCTGCAGTAGGGTCTCACGGAGTCGATCTCGAATACAACCGTAACGAACCACTTGGTCGCGGAAGATTATTAGGCCTAGGTTGTACACGTTTTCCTCATGATATTGTGCCACGTACACCTGGAGCGCGACCGAGATGAACATACATGTGAGAATACGTTGACTATCGGAACGAACACCGGATATTCGACGTAAAGGAATCTGGAGAAAAAAACGTATTCCATCGTCATTGTTTCCTCTTTAGAATTGTTCGGATTGAAAAAGAATCCTTCCCACCAATGTTCACTACGTGCTTTTATGTCCGCCGAGTTCTTGTCGTCTACAGGTCAGTATCGGGAAAATTGTGTATTGCAAGTCAAACTACCTATATTTGGATGATTTCCAAATAATGCCTATATATTTCCACCTTGTTTGCGGAGTGGTCCTAGGCGCCATGTCAAAGAGGTTTTTAACCGCTACAAAAATGCAATTCCGCATCTAAATCTTCGGCCGACTTCGTATCGTGCTGTCAAAATAGACTAACGTGTCCTGCGGTTATCGCAGCATGATAAGCGTCAGCCATAGGTACTTACGCGATCCATGTACATAAGAATGTCGCGAATCATCATCATGCTCGTCTGATGTTCGTTCCATGCATTGTTCAGTGTCTGGAGAAAGTTGTTATTCAACGAGTTGAGCACATCCGCGCGAACTTTATGAATCAGATGCTCGTTGACAACCTCGCGAAGGCCAGCATACAGTTTCTGGCCATGTTTGTTCAACACCATCGTGTATGCGTTACGATAAAGCTCCTCAAACGACAGACCGGAGTTGTTCTTTTTCTGAATTTCCTGTATCGCATTTTTGAGAAGGTTCCAGATGCCCGTCACGTACCTTTCGTCCAGTGCCATCTGAAACAAATTTCACATCAAAATTCATTGTGAACATTCGCCATATACGTAGGGTGTACGAAACTGAAAAAATACTTCGCCTTAGTGATGTATCGCTAGTTAGTGAACGCTTACGCTAATAGACCCACTCCTTCATCGTGGTTTATTCGACTTGACTTAATTTGGTTCCTATGATGCTACTGATTTAAAACTGAAATGGAGTACATTGAAATTATGTAACAGAGCACATCCAAAATAAACAAGGTCCAGCGCTTCCAGCTGCTTTGTCACATAGTCAAGCTTGGCGTGCATTCGCCTGCGCCTTGCGATAGAAGGAGACACGTAGGTGGAGGTGCACGAGGGTAATCCGTCTTACGAGTAAAACAAAAAGCGTTATTGTGAACGTTAAATGTTGGCTGGTGGTCAGCCCTAAAAATAATAAAAAGAGATGCTGCATGTCACACAGAATAGCGACAGCTAAGCGATGTCCACCTGAGTTATTGGATGGAGTCCACTGGAGTTATTGGAGAAGGTCAAAACTGTGATCGGTGTTATTCATTATTGTGACTATACCACGTGAACCTTCAAATCCTCCGAAGTATTAGGGAGAGTAGACGATAAAGTAACGTCTCTAACCACTATTCTTGAAAAGAACTTGAACAGAATCTGGTGCTGAAATTGGCTGTCCCATCGCTTTTCTTGGCTAGATTTGCTGTCACCAAGCATCAGCCTGTATCCAAATTACTCTTAAAAGACAAAGTGGATTAAGCGTGACACGGCAAGTTAGCCAGGAATATCTTACAAGACAAAGATTGGATTAAGCGTGACGCGGAAGAGAGTAGTGTTACTCAATTACACACATTGGAAAATCGCTTCTAAACGAAATTATTTTTGTTCCCAAGATACAGTAAGGCGAAAAGAGGGTAGTAGAGTAGATAAAACCAAGCAAGGAAATACAGCCTTTACAAGCGGTCAACCTAAGAATGCGAAAACGCATGCGGAATGTCTCGCTCTGTGGAAAGAAAAGAAAAGGAAAACTGTTGCTACCTTTCTTAACCGTTGTATAGTAACTCAGTAAATGATTGACACAATGCTTCAAGTAGAACAAATAACATGTGCTACGTCAACTTTACATTCATAAAATGATACGTTAAATTAAGCTAACGGCTGAGACGAGGAGACACCTCAAATTCAGGAGGTCGAGCTTTACATAACGCAAAGGCACATCTATCTCAGACACTAATAAACAAAAAAAAGAAACGGCGACGCGCAGACAACGAATCTGAACCAGTGAACTTAATTTTTACAACAACTTCTCTTTTTATTTCCCAACAAATGCCCGTTAAGTCTGAACGAGGCCTTCACTTAAGAATACTGCGGCCAAGCAGATTCGGCGCTTCATCTCCAATAACGGTTTCCCCTATTTTGGTAACGAACTGTTTACGTTCAACAATTTGTGGTATATGATACCAAAACAAGAAACAACATCCAATTGCGAGCGATATCATACTATCGCCAGCGGTTTTCGTTATATTGTGAAATCTCACAGTCACTAATTCGACCAGTCGTTAGTCATTTACGCTTATTTAGTCGTAGTGCAAGTAACAGCGATCATCTTTAAGAAGAATGCGCAAAAGATGATTGAAACACGTCTCCATGGTGAAAAGTGTACCTCGAGCATGATTACGGGGATTAAGCACTTTCCATGACAATGTCGTTCGAACGGAATCGAAGTTGTGGCTAGTAAACCAAGAATATCCTACTCCCCTTATCTGGAAAACTGGAAAACGCTTTTTCCAGTTCTGGACTAAGCTTTTCTATAAAATCAGTGCCGTCAGCGACCGACTGATTCAACGCTGTAATGTTTCGGCCGTTTATTTTTTTGCTCTTTTACGCTGTATAATTTTATTTCAGCAATGCAGCCACTTAACAATTCCGCAAACCTATTTTATATATTACGATGTTGTTCAACCTTCGGTTCTGTTTACCAAGTCGCGCAACTGTCAGCGCTTGTTTTTATATTATGTTTTGAACCTTCAATACCAGAACTTGTCTGCCCATTGGGTTTTTTCGCAATTCCCCTCCGTTAATAGGAGTTTTGTCCTACGTACTCATTTAACTGTACGGGAGGTCTGCCTTTTTGTTTTCGATTCAATCGCGTGCGTAGTCAAAACCTTGTTTAAAAGCTCCTTAAAGAAATTCTCGAGACTTCGAGGGTACTCGTGCTTTCTGAGCGAGGACGGTGTATTTTTTACCGCGTGTGACATGAAAGGGATTTGTATTATATTATTTTAGAACTGTAGCAACAAAAACAGTTCTCAGTCTTCGTGATTCTTCATTACGTAATTGAGCAACCTCCCCTTCGGAAGCCACAATGCCTAACGTATTCAGCAGGTGTACATTCAGCCCGACACTGGATGTCAGGTTGGAACCTTGATATCACTTCTGTGTCATCTGTTCCTGCCGTAAGAGCGCATATCTTCACTACTCAAGAACAATTCGCTACATATTTAAGGATCGGCCGGGCGGAAATTTGCATGGCATACGCTCCGCCGCAGGTCGTGCCCACGATTGCATCCCTTGTGGTTATCAGCAGGCAATTGAGTGGCAGCTTCACTGTAATTTTATGTCGAGAACAATATCAAGGTTATTCAATGGTATTCTTTGATCCTGTAATCTCATCTATATTTCGCTTAATGTTATTTTCTAGACTGTTATTCGATAAAACCACCGCTTTCTAGCTTTGGCTGCATCTCTACGAATAAAGTCGACATCTATTAAAGCCTCAGTTATGCTCCATTTCTCTTTTCGCGTGAGAGAAGCACCGATTCGATGAAAATTGTGCCTAACGAGAAGGGAAATTTCATCTAAAGTCTGATGGTCCCTACTCACGCGGTTTTGCTACAATACATAAGGAATTGGGAATCAGCTGCATATCATTTCTTGTATGAAGTTAAGACCTGTTCTTGTCGTATAATGATGATCTCCACTAATGCCCAAATTATTTACCGAATTGTGGTTTTTGACTGAGTCCAACGCATTCAGCGACATATACCTGCTTGGCGTCTTTGACGTTGTCATTGCACTCAGTGGCACTCATTCAGAATCGCCTTAGTCACTCACATGCATACATTGTCGACTCATGGTTAATCAGCGTATGGCCGAGTGCATGACAGCCCGTGTGTTAATGGTCTTGTGCATTCACTGTATCGAGAACAATTTGTCTTGTCATGTTCTTCTCAACTATGCGCAATGATTGCACAATGTCAGGTTGATCAATGCTCAAGTGGAGATTAGATAGCTTTGGCATGGCTACTTCCTCACACACCTATGAACATCTTCCGCAAGCACTGGCAAGGTCAAGAAGCTACTACTGTTACCAGTCTTGTTGAAAGTGACGTTGCGCAATACTAGAGAGTAGTAAATCAGGTCGCATACTTGAGCGCATAATAGTCACTATGTCTTCCCGCCACTCCGTTCGAAAAGCCATTTCAAAGTGGATATGTCGTAACCGGCTGATGCCATCGTGGGGTATCCGCCCTCCCTGCGTGGGGGTCTAGCATAGATGACTGCGCTCGAGACAACGTCGAGGCGTGAGAGGTCAATCGACCACAAACCAGACCCACCCAGCGGACTTGCCACGATGTTTTCGATCGGATGACTGGTCACGAATGTTAGCTAGATTTATGCGTCTGCGCTGCAGAGGCAAATGACAACGCAACAGCGATGCCGACTCAAGAAAAGATGGCCGACAGTAAGCTCGGACGTGCACGAGCGCCGAAATCCGGCGGTTCGAGGGTCGGACGCAATCGTGAGCCGGCCGTAGGCAACGCGCGAAACGCCAACACGAGAAAAAGCTCCACTGGCGCAAATTTGCAGGAAGAATGGAGGGCAAAAACAAGAGAACCAACCACCTGAAGTCGCCGAACATGGCGGGGATCCAACGGTGACAGAGTCAAACGGGTATGAATGGCGAAACACGAACCTTTACGAGCTGAAGTCGATGAGATCATCATCGGCAGTCATCGCTGTGTGGGTCGTGTTTTTTCGCTTATTTTACCGGTTGTGCGATATTCCCTTGGCGAGCTTCTCTAGCCGTGAATTTCGGTAGTGTCATCACAATGCAAGATAAATCTCAAGGCCGAGCACCATCAGCCACCCCTCTGATAGCAAATATATGATACCGATAGCGGCTGTTGTTGAAAATGTCTCGATATGCAATCCACTATTAGGAGTAAAACGTGAAACAAACTTCAACTATAAACGAAAAATAAATACCAATCAAAGCCAATTTTAGCATCTAGAAGGTATTCACCGGTTTGCTATTTCTCTTCAGAGCTATATACTGACTCATTTGGTAATCTTGCAAAACAAAAAAACAAGTAGATTCTAGTTGACATTCAGTTATCGCCCCCTTTTTTTGTCGACAATAGCTCTCCATAATTAAGACGAACAATTATGAATAATTCTAGTGCAGATAAAAGCGGCGAAATGCAGGACAACATTTAAAACTTAGTTGTTGTATATTGTCAAAAAATATTTATCAGTAGACTCGTAACAGACTATATATCGTTTGTGACAATTGAACATGCACTTCATACTTACAGGAAAGGCACGTATGCGCATCTTGTCCTTTTTTCCCGGCTTTAGGGCACTCATCTTGAAGCTTGTGGCGTGTGGCAAGCACACGGTCGATATAATCTAAACACATAACGACGAATAGATAATTATGCACCTCATAAAGCACAATGCTATACTAAAATGACTGAATTTGCCGAATCAGGAGTGTCAAGATGCGGGAGCATCAGGACTTCTCTGTACTGGTTGGTGCTTAAGCTTGGGTCAGGTTGTGGCTGTAACTGTACTCATGGTTTCTGCCCATACAACTGTGTTGTGGCCATGTTGCTGGATCGTGTTATTGGGTAATGTCAACCCCAACTTTTGGCTCGATAACAACAACATGTTCTCAGTAGCCACTTGAGTTCAACTCGAGCATGTGGAAATGTTTAACGAAATTTGACGCTTTTCGTGCTAGCAGCAATACTCAGTGTGGTGGTTTTTTGGCTGTTTAGTCATTGGAAGAGCATTTTCTTCGCTGTCCGCTGCGTTCACCCATCTCGTCGACAAATCCGTTACGCTCCCTCACAATGAAGCAGCTCAGGTCCGTTCGGTAAGCGCATGTTTGCAATCATGCGTGCGTCCGATGCGTTTCGTTTTGTTTTCATAGTTTTGTGCGCTCGACGTACCCGCAGTGAGCTGCGCGCTGCACCGGCATGCGCACGTACAGACGCCTACGCACCAGACCAAAGTCATATTGCTCGTCCATCTCAACGGGCACAGCGCCTCAGTGCAGCTGGCAGTAAAGACCTGGTACGAGCATGTCCGAAAAACGAAGCATTGAACAACGCCACCAAATGGTCACCGAATCTGGCCATCGATACGATCAAGTGACACAGACGTCCGGAATTTTCGAGTGGTTTTCCCACACTCAAGCCGAACTACCCTGCCCACCGAGAGACACGATTCGTCACGAAGGCATCACTACGGTGAACCAACGGGACGATGATCCGGCACCATGATCACTACAACAGCTTTACGTACGGGTCGCCAACACAGCAACGCGGGGCCCAACAACATGATCCAGTACACGGCCACGCACCGAACCAACAAACAAAGCTCGTGTGCCCGCTGGTCGCTGGTGAAACAATTAGAGACGTGGAACGAATACCCGACGAAAAAGACGAGTAAACCAGCCACCCCCGATCGCACTGCGGTATGTCACCGGCCAGACCGACGGGCGTCTGGTATAGGTGTCGACGTTTGCACACACGCACACAATTGCTCGCACTCAAGGCGAGTCACTCAACGACTCATTGAGGAACAGTCATCACCGAAACAGACCGCAACAGCATTGGCCAGCCTGATTCCACCAGCACCACCGGGCACTACGACCACTACTACAACAGCTCTCCGGGCTAGGGGGCCAACGAGACAGCCGAAGCCCATCAAGATCCTGACCCACACCAAACCAAACAGACTGAAATCCCGATACTCCAACGAGCTGCAACTGCTGTTTCGGCTACAGTTGTTTTCGTCCTCTAATATCTCCTCTTTTTTCTGTTTTTTCCTCTCTACGACATATATCTATACAACGATACGTCTAGTGGAATCCATTTAGCGTTGGAACGGTATATACAAGAAATATGAATACGGGCGGCACTGCGGCTGGGCACAAGAGACACTCGCCGAAAGCTCGGCTATACTGCTGCTTCTATTCGCTGGTTTTTTTTTTTCGCCTGCCACTCAAGTCAGCCAGCAGCTAGCGAGCGACGACCAACAAGACTGTATCGCCCATGGTTGCCGAAGTGGTACCACGAGTACCACAGAGTTGTACCACAGAAAGTGCCGCACACGTTCAGATTGCTGAAAGCGCAAAAGCAGCCGTCTCGGCAATATGAGCATCGGATAGGACACAGAGACGGCGGAGGAGCTATACGAGTGTCAGTTTTTTTTTGTTCTTAGCTGGTAATAGACGTTTGGGAAAATTTCGGCGAAATTCGAAAACGCAAAACCGCTGTCGTCGCATGGCGGATAATTATTGATCATATCTAGTCGGCGTAAAGAGCTCACGAATGTTTCGAATTAAACCAGCTGCCCGGTAATTTCGTACCTCGACGGCGTTTCGACACTCTAAAAACATGTACGGCATCCTTATTAGGGGTTAATACTATGCTGCATGCGACGAGCGGTTCGTAAATTTGATGTTAGTGTTAACTGTTAGTTGTACATTTTTAGGCTAATTATGATATCCAAAAATCTAAAAAAAAACAACGGGTATTCGAGATGTCCCCTGGGTTCAACTATACCATTCTCGACGCGTATACATCGACCTTCGGAGTTCTTGAACAACAAACGTAAACGTCGGTAGATAGTGCTGCAGGGGTTAATTTCGGTGAAAAAAGAAAGGTGTTAGTGTGATTTGTTAAAATGTCCTCCCGGGCACTGAAGCTCGTGGCGCCTCTCCGCGAACTGCGCTTGCACCTCTGCCAAACAGGGAAAGACTCTCAAGGAGTCAGGTATTTATGTCATTCCGATTTATCCGACTGCGCTGCTCACGGCACAAGCTTCTCTAAAACCAGCACCGTCTAAAGCACCGTCAGCTTCTCTAAATCACAAAGCGGAGAACCTGTTCATATATCTATTCGAAACAGTTTTTGATGAATGATGTGGTTTTGATGAATACTTACTGAGCAAACAAAATTACAACGGTCGCACGAGTTTGGGTAGTTATTTGGAGCTTGAATCACGTTGTCAGTGGGACCCATATTTTTCTTGCGCACAGGGCAAACATCTAAGAAATCATCGTTTAAACATATCAGTAAAGGCTGCCTGAACAAACAAGCGTGCACATCGATTCGCGCATCCGTGGAGGTCAGCCACCGCGAGAACAGCTGATATTGACTCAAAATGCATGAAAGACTGATCCGCGCACCTTTTCGTTTATGTGTTTCAGAGATTTCGTCGAGAAGTTTTACGTTCCGTTAAAGGAAAACAACCCTAAATTTCCCATCCTCATTCGAGAGTGCAGCGGAGTTCAACCAAAAGTCTTCGCCCGTTACGGTGAGAAAAATCATTTAATTTTTCATGCTCATCCCTAACGCGATGATTGTCTTCCGTCCGACCTCTAGTAGTGAGACGATTTTTAGAGATGACAACGCCACATATCCCTCCGCGAATATCTCAAGAGTCATGCTAAACTGTCACTGGATAAGTTGTGCTCGGTGGAACTTCGGCCTTTTAGATTCAAGACTTGAAGAAATAGTCTTGTATCTTTCGTCACGATGGGGAGCGATCAAGCGCCTAAAATAAGATGTTCATTACTCCTCACTGTTGAAAGTAATTGTGCAGTTAGGAGGCAGTCAGGGCTAATGTTGAAAGCACACCACCTCGAAAATTTATGAGTGGGCTAGTCAATTCGCAAATGCGGATGCTAATGCAATGAAAATGCTACCTCAAAGAAATGTACACCTTTAGGTGACATAAAATCTTATAAATAAAAATCCATAAAATCATACAACTGACAAAAAAAGCTGAAAAAATAATAAGTTATCACTTTTGTGCTCAGAATAAATGCAACGTAGCCATATTTCATAACGTATTTAAGAAACGCGCAGATAACGAAAACAGTTGGCCATGGCAAGTAGTTAACATGTGTAATTACATTTGTTTTCAGCTGCCGGCCGAGAGATACACACCAATCTCTCTGGACTCAGTGCTGATCAGGTGATGAGCACAATAGAGAAGCTGGCCACGGAATCGTAGTAATAATTCAACTATAATTACATATATAATTCAATGCATCGATAACAAACCGCGTTATTGATTATGCTCATAGGTGAAGTGTGAGAAATGTTAATAAAGCTGTAGTAGCCTCCGTTTTGCTTCGTGCATGTGACGTACTGTATATATTGTGCCATTTTTTGTCATAAGCTGGAATGATTAAAGCCACCGTATCCTAAATTCTACTTTTTACCAATGAAACGGGATGCATGTGAAAATGACGCGATGCTGGATACAGGCTTTCTTGATGGAGCTGAAACATCTCAGGTTTGAATTCACCGATGAAAACTTTACTGGAAGCACTAAAAACAATTTCCAATACACTGTGTCTAGGGAATGTGTATCATGTCAACACTCATAGCTTAAGCACAGCTGCATCATGCTAATTATACTGCTAATTACTAAACATGCCCGAAGAAATTACTTTGGAGAACTAAGTGCCTGGACACGATATATGGCTGAAATAAGAGACGGAATAAGCTAAGCTTCATTGCGCAAATACTTCGCGGTCGCTGGTATATTATTAAGCACTATTCTTGAAAGCTAAAGTATTCGATTAGGTAGCTACCACGGATGAGCATGCTCATCACGTTTCTCACATCGCTAGCTCGCTTCCACGGTCAATGATCATAAAAATCGCTCTCTGCGTTTATAAACATCGAGCACTGTGGTCACACCTATCGACAGTATTTAAGTTTTCCATCACACTCGTGGCGTATGGCATATCTATACAATTATGAATTATTTCTGCTGGGAAAAGTTGGGCGTCCTCCTTGTAGAAATAAACATGAATATCAACTAGACTAGCCACTAAGGAAACGCGTTTGGTCCTATAAGAGTAAAAGAGGCTATCACCACTATTTATTTACATAGCACGCTGTCGAGCTACTGTACACGACATGTGCCCGTTTACCGGTCCACCCGTGATCTCCATTTGCCACAACTATTTAAAGTATTGTCTGGCATGCACGAGTCGCGCGGCAAGGACCGGCAAGTTTTCGATGACGCTCTGTGCAAGGAAGTCGACATAGGGGATGAATTTCTTTTCGACTAGTTCAAGCCGCCGCTCGCGTGCAAACCGCAAAGCAGTCTGGGAGACGTCGTCAAGGGTGTTGCGCACAGTCTTCGGCGACATGAGGGTCAGCACGTTCGTTCGTTCGAACCACGCCGTGTGCCTCCGCGAGATCTCTTCGATATCGGCGCCCGACGCCAGGTCGGCCGTCGAGATACACTCCTGGGCCGTCAGTGTGATGTGCTGATTGAGCAAATCGATAATGCACATGATCTTAAAGCGGGCGATTTGCTCTTCGGGCGACAGCTCCGAGGCGTCCATGTGAACGAGGGCGTGGGCCGCCTCTTTCACACGTAGGATGTACGTCCGCACTTTGGCGTAATTCCTGTCGGACGTGAAAATCGTAAACGGCCAAGGGAGGAGGTCATGTATGACGAATGGCTCAACACTCTTCACGCGCCACTCTGGACCCACGAGGTCTTCGAGCAGGCTATCCACAGCTCCAACTTCCCGCGGACAGCGACCGTCAAAGACAGCCTCGGCCAGTGTGTGCATCTCATAGCTAACGACAAATGAGTGCGATTGAAATCGCCGCAGGATGCTGAATGCGTCATACTCCGTCTTGAGTTTCTCGACAAGCTCGGTGTTCACAAGTTTGCACAGAGGCAAGATAGCGGCCTTGGCTGCTCCATGTACCGGGATGCCCTGGGCAGTTCTTTTTAGAAGTGCGTCCACCCGACCGATAATATCAACGATCTCCGCGTTCGCTGGAGACGTTGCGTCGACGAGGGGTCTGCCTGCGTGTTCCTTATAATGAACCGCGCATTGGGCCGACATTTTGACGCGGTCTAGGTAGGAGTGGAGAAACATTTTCTCCGGAATGGGACCCCGTACGATCACGTCCCCTTGTGGACTTCGATCGAACAGCAGTTCCTCGTGGAACTCGCCCTTCACCAAAAGATCTCGAATCTGCTGCAGCATAGGTTTCGCGGTTTTGACGAAGAAACTCTCATTGCTGAGGTGCGACAGAACGCTGACTGCCTCCAGCCAAGGTTCAGGTTGTGACGTGACAGTCTCACAGATGTGGCACAATTGCAACGGCCGTTCCACTAAACCGTCTAAGTGGTGCAGCAGTTTCAATAATGTCAAATTCGGCAGTTTTTCGATTCGCGCGATTTCTCGACGGATTTCGTCCAACTCCTCAGCGATTGCGCCGGCAAACGCCTGGAACGTCAAACTTCTCCCCATCATTGGCATCGCAAGCCACTTCCGGAGATACGCCATCCTCTTGTGAAACTTCTCAATTGATCCGATCGTTAGGTCACTTCCCGCATCTTCACCAAAGCCTTTGATGCGTTGGAACGCAGCACGAACCTTTGGCTCTTGTATGGTATAGAAGTGAACTAGCGGCCTCTCATCGATATGAACAAAGTTTCGTTCCGAGGGGGGAACGAAGTAGAACTCATCTGGCGGACTATCCGTCTGTTCGAGCTCTCCTATTTCAACTGAGTCTGCCGAGCTCCAAGAATCTGAGTCGCCTAAAGCGCCTGGCACTCCTTGTTCGAGCACGATGTCGTCATGCGCCTGGATATGCTGCAACACCTCCTCGAACGGTGAGGCCCTAAACCGACGCTCCACCTGTTGAAACTCCAAGGGGCTAGGAGATAATTCGAGCAGAAATTGTAGCGTATCTGCAAGCCAGGCGGGATGGGTGTCAATCATGCTGAGGGCTTCGTCCGCAACCTCCTGCAAATGTTCGGCACGCTCACGATCCGAATGCTCATTGCAGATGGCAACCTGTGCCCAGAATAGTGTCTCGAGTTCGGTCTTTAACGGTCGCACACATCGAATGTTCGCCAAAAGTCTTTTTGCCTTGGCCAAATGCTTCTTTAACTTTTGGCCTTTGGCTCCTGTCATGTGGATGATCAGCTCGGAAAGAACCTGGTCCGCGCTAGCCGCTGCCATCCTGAACTCACTCCCTACTCTGTCGCGCTGTTAAGTCGCGACCATCAAGTCTACTTGATGCACAGGTACGTGACGAATAACGGGTGCTTCCAGAGCGAATCGTCCAGCTCAATCCCGTCGTACCAACAGCCGCGGGAGATTAGCGGCGCGAATGAAAAAGCATTTTGGCCGTACAGATTCGAACGTGCTGTGTTTTGTCCACAATACCGAAAGGGCGCGCAAATTCAAACATTCGGGCAGTAACTCTTACTAGCACGTAGCTCTTAGTAGGGGGGTTCATCTTACGGAACAATGCGAACATGATACCATTAGTTTACTACCAGCCCTGAAAAATCCTATAAGATCCCTTGCGAAATAAAATGGAGCGAAACTGGTTCTCAATAAAGCTTGAGATGCGATTTGATAAGGTAATCAAGTTGAATGAGTGAACATTAAGTTGTTAATACAGAATCTGAGATAACCCACAAGTATAGGGAACTTAAAACTGTGGGACAGACAAGTTCTCTAAAAACTCTACGATTACGCAGTACGTAAGCTTTGTTTACGCTGTGTTCCATTTTGTGAAGTAATATGATGGTAATCATTTTCATATAAATTAAATAAATAAAGGTAAGTAAAGGTAAATAAATGATAACGGAGAAGTTTGAACCTACACATTCAAAAGCTTGTGAAGCATAATTCTTGGTAAATTTGAATGACCGAGATATAAAGAGATGTTACAGCTAGAAGGTAGTTGAAACTTGACCCTGAAGCGATTCAGCTAGCTAAGAAAAACACTATCGAATCAATGCTTAAGTTGATTTGATATGCATGCAATTCGCGCCAGGTACCTGACGGATTTGTTTAACCTGAAATAGAAATTCGCCCCTACCCTACCCCGAAAATCACTCTATGAATCTGCTACGTTCCCTAATTTTTATTAGCTTTACTTCATTTCGTTTTTCCTCAATATCTGCACATGGCAGTAATTATTACAATAATACTACTATCACCTATGACATAGTCGACAGGTGTGTGCCGCTCATGTATGCTATATCTTCCTGGACAAGCTTCGCCTTCTGGGTTGTTGCGTTTCGCATTGTCCAGTCGACTAGAGCGCGAGGATGAACTGCAACAGTCGACGACAACAGCTGCCTTAAGTACACTTGAACTGAACCATGGCCACCATTCGTGCCGACACAAACGCATGGTCATCCTCATGAACGTTCTGTCTCCCGTACAACACACGCGTGTGATAGACAGTCGGACACGTCACGTCGTTCTGACCATGTTTTACTATTAGCTTTTCGTGTATACATATACATGTATAACATTTCCTCTAATAACACAACTCGCTTACTTTCTCGTCGCTCGAAGATAAACAACATATATATATATATATATATATATATATATATAT
>MNPL01003602.1:0-12695 GCA_002081605.1 Tropilaelaps mercedesae | reverse complement strand
TCGAGAATGAGCTAGCTGATAAAGTCGAAAAAACGAGAGGCGGTTGGTAATCTCAGGACCGTATCGAAAATGACGTCTCGTAAACGACAAACTATTTTGTTCTAAAACAAGCGCGTAAACGTCGCCTGCTAGCATTTTCACTTTTAAGTACCTATTGAATGAAAATCATATTATTATTAAATAATTAATTTATTCATTATTTAGGAAATTATAAGTCAGGCGTGCGTCACTTTGGCGAGGGTCGTTCGTTGCTGATCGAAGCGCCTTGTTCCTGATTTTTCGTCGGGCCCTTGTACGCACAGAAGCCGTTGTGCGCACCGAGAACCTGTTTTTACCAGTGGGTTTCAATGGAATTCGCTATCACGGCTACCACTAGCCTTGTCCTAGATGTTAAAACGCGCTAGAAACCACCGCGGCCAACCTCCCCTTCCGAGTTTCGCTACTGTAACGATGCCCTGATTTCGATAGACAATCGCAATCTTCAACGATTCGGTCGCATCTGATGTGTGAGATACCGAGTGATGGTTATTTCGGTAAATAATTTTAGGTAACTTTTTTTTTTTATCACCTATAGTGTTTAATCATTGCGAAAGAACAGCGAGGTACCTTCATCCGTGCCTGTGCAATTTCCACCACGAATTCCATGACAGCACCGAGGAGATGCTGGTGGACCGAGACCCTGTTAAGGCGTTGCTGTGTGATTTGCATGGCAGCGTGCCCATTGGCGTTGTTGTTGCCGTAGTTGTTAGCAACTATCCTGCTGAGAGGTATCAAGTGTGAGAACCTTTTTTTAGCGACGTCTCCAGCGGAAGACTTTGGCAGTCTCATGCGGCATCTGTAGCCGCGCGCATTGTATTTTCAAGAAGCAGAGAAAAGGAATTTCATCGGTGATGTGTCGCGGTTTAGCCTCCGCTTTTCCAATCATTTGGCAGAGGCGACCCCGAAATTGACGACAAATCAAAGGTCCCGGATTGCGATCAGAAGGCCGGTGAAAACAAAGAAAAGCTACTCTCAGCTGAGTTCTGTTATCCTTCCAGCACCACATACGCACATTAAATCAGTCGAAGGACGAAATATCACAGTAAGAACATGACTAGAAGTACACAATGTTACTGTTTAACACCTGCTTCGACACCCTGTACGTGTAACGGCTTGCGCAATGTGGATACGACCGTTGCTTATGTTGGTCACTTATTTTCCACGTCGTTACGTTACAGGTCCCCCCGTGCATGGTACAGCCACTGCGTTACATAGAAACACCGTTCGAACACAACCACCATAACTAGCCTCTGTCTATAGTCCGAAACTGTTCAGGTTTCCAGGTTTCGTGCATTCACTGGCCACGACAAGAACACTGGAAAGCTTCTCAACGACCTAATGCTGCCTCTAATATTAGGAAGTTGTTCAGAATGACAGAAAACATTAACCCAGCGCATAGCAACGTCATATCATGGCGGGTGTCTTCACGTTTGCGCGTTGCCTCACGACCGTGGCCTTGGCTTTTCAGGAAGAACAGATTCAAACGGAGTACAAACGACGGGCCTTGGAGTTGCATCCAGATAAGCAGGACACGGACGCCAGTCCTGACAGCGACGCCGTAGAGGCGTTTCAGCGGCTACAGGAGGCCCGCGAAGTGCTTTTGGACAGCGAAATGCGCGCGAAATATGACCGATGGAGGAGGTCGGGACTCGCCATACCGTTTAAGCAGTACGCCAATATTAAGACCACGGTAAGCTCCCTTTGGGTCGTCGTTAGGCCGAATCTGGTCAGGTGAAACTCTCCTGATGTACAATTATCCTCTTCTAAGCTCTAACGAACGTTGTTCACTCTATCGATTTCGAAATCGTCCTATAAAGTGCCTTTTTTCTTACGGCGTTCCGTCCCAGATTGGACTTCATAAAGAGCTATGTGCCGGCCTAAGGTGTCCTGCTGGGGGGGGCATTGTTCTGACTTCACTTAGGAACAGCACTGCTCACCGACTATTTTTTCTACTCTACGAACCAGCCGTTTGTCACTGTCGTTTCAGTCACTCCACTGGGCGACGCGGGCCAGCAAGGAGCTCTGTGTCACCGACGGTTCGGTCTCGTCGTTGTCGAAAAAGGAGGACATGGACTACGCGGCCGCCCCCGGGGCGGCGGGCGGCCGGAGGCAGACCCTCACCGGGGGCGAGACATCCTTGAAGTCCTGGCGCGCGCAGGGCGGTTCGGGATCGGCAGCAAACAGTTCGGCAGACGAGCTGCTCCGAAAGTTCCGGAATTACGAGATCTGAGCCGCCCATAGGCAAACTCGGCGCCGTCGCGTTCTTTACTCAGGGGCGAAAAGGAGGAGTTGTGAAGGGGGGAGGAAGGAGTATTTATCCAAGTATCGGCGCCATGTCTGCGGCATAGGAAGTCGAAGGCTGGAGCTCTGTGGGGCGTTTCTAGACAAGACCTAGACAAAACCGCCAGAATATCGATTTTCGACACCCAGCGGCTCGCGTACCAGAGAAGGAGTTGTCTAGATCAGTTGTTCTTTATGGCGTCGCCATCGGTTGCCATTGGCCAGTAAACTCTGGCCAGTAAACTCTGGTGGCTCTGGCCACCCACACTGGCGGATCGAAGGGCAGACACAATCTACGAATAAACGCAATCGTGTCAATTGTATATGTCAATGTGCTAACAGGCTGATGCGGCCAGTTCTCGACAACTAATGTGTTGTCGTTTCTCTCGATTTGACTGTTCTAGCTATACACGTAGGATATAGACGCAAAAGTCGCACGCTGGCGTCGTAGTAGTGTAAAACGTCATGGTTTCGTGGCTATCGCCTGGCGAATCACTATGGCTGCTAAATCGTGAAGATCTACGTGATGCCCTTGACTAACGATATGAAGGGTTACGTCCAACATGACGATGTAGGGAGGGATAACCGGAGTCGCCGGACAAAAAAGCGGTTGGTTCAAATATTGCAGGACGCATCGCGGCGGCTTCTCGAGTGGCGGATTTGTCAGTAAAGCTAACAAGCACGATTAAATATAGTTATGTAAAGTGAGTAGGAGGACTATAGCAGGTTTTACACCCAGTAAAGTCTGCTATAGTCCTCCTACCAGAAAGCCGATCTTCAGCTGCGTCTCAATGGCACTCAATGCACGTTCATGGTTGTTTAATGTGTTTGTTTTACAAGATTTCTATTTGTTCTTCATAATGTTCCGAATTGCCTCGTCTCGTCTTGCTGGCCATTGGGCCAGTCGGCATCCCGAACGGCAACGTTGCAGTCTTGAGTAGATTATTGAGCTAGGGGGATCGCTGTGCAGGCACAAATCGGCTAAACATCGACTCGTTGCGTGCAGTTATTCAGCTATTTTTAGGACATGCTCATCTGGGAGGAACGGCTCGGCAGACTCAAGCGATTGACTGAAAGCTTGACGGGCCTAGAATTGATATCGGGTGTGCTTAAAAATAGCCACTCGGCCACCGATGACAATAGATCTCGAAGGCTACGTGCTCACACGGTGACCATGGCGTCACGTGAGGCGTTAGAACTAATGGACTTTCGGTGGCTGTTTGGCATGGAAGGCGTACTCTTGTCCTATTCAAGTGGGGCAGGACGTTTGTATTTTTAAGGGCCAGGACGAACAACGCATTCTGCTGACAATTCGTCAACTAAAAACCTCGTAATTCCTTTAGCCCTCAATTGGAGTTAAAAGGATTACCACAGCAGAAAATTATTTCGGAAACTGTCAAATAGACCTGCTTGCAGGTTAGCGAAGCCCTACAGTAAGCGCGAGATGGAAGACCTGTGTCTTTTTTAGGCTCTATTCTTTTTCGTCTAGTTCTGCTTTTTTTTCGAGACGTACAAAAATCGCTATAATAACAATTTGCCATGCGTGTTAGTTTGGTTTCGTTCGAATGGAATTCAAATCAAAAGTCAACGACGACCAATGTCCCATTTGCTAGCCTGCATTGTGATTGATGCCGTGGCAGAGTGCACGAAATAGCGTTTCACGAAGTTATATTCACCGTCGGATGTAACCATGATTCCCATCGTCTTGCTCATGTGTATGTGACCTCTTCGCAGTTTTCCGACTCTTTACATGCCGTACATACATAGCTACGTGCCATCCAGAAATCTCCATTGTATTATCACGAGTGCGTCAGACGTGCAGAAGCCCCTAATATAGGAAATTTTCCTATAACTTTGATAGGGGGCTATAAGTTAGCCGAGCTGCTATCAAAAACGAGTTCGGCGGGGGGCAAATGTTTTCGGTTGCCCACAAGACCATCGTCCTGACTCCCGGCGAATGTTATAGATCGACCAAATTTTCCCAGCGGATTGGGCTCAGTGGCTTGGCGTATTCGCATGCGTCTTGCGACCCTAGGAGACATTTAGATTGCGCGGGTTTGATTCCTGCTGTTGTACATTTACATTCACCGGGTCCGTCTGGTGACGCAATGCAAAAGAAGAGATCGTGAAAGTTAAATGTTGGCTGAAAGTCAGCCCAAACAGATTTAGACATAGGAGTCAGCTGTCCCTAGTGACCCAGCAAGGCCTGGGCGTAATGTAGCGCGTAACGCAACAATAATGCCGAAATGCCGCGTCATTTTTTTTGGTAATGGAGACGTAGCCTACGCATCAATTGCCGAGCGTCGACTCGAAGTCAAACATTTGGCGTCTTTTCGGAGATGCTCGTTTCAGTTTCTTGCCGCGACGGCCGTCAGCGCCGTCTGACAAAGCGGTCACACAAATGTTGAATATGCGTTTAACCCCATATTACGAGCGTGTCGACATGAAAACCAGCATAAGGGCAACAAAAACAAAGGAATCCCAAACGAAGAAATATTGACAAAAATCTATGCTCTTGTTGAGCTGAGAAAAACGCCACAATGATCTGCATTGAAATTGTGCAAACCGCTGTGTACAGGCGAGCCGAACGCTTATTTTAAAGACGTTGACGTTGATAATGTATGGCTGGCCAATATATGGCGATTCGTCGCCCTTAGGCATCAACACGTAGTAACACAAATGATCTTTTGTAGAGACACAGGCCCCCAGAGTTACTGCACTACGCTGTTTCCGCTACTATGGTAAGGCAAATGCCACGAAAGATGTTGAGGGAGTTGTGCCAAAATGCACCTGTGCACTCGAACGACGTTCAGTACGAAGCAATGCGAATAGCTCAGAGCCGCTTGTCGACGAAACCATTTCGCCGACGTGCGGTACTTTCGCATTTCGCCAACTCGTTATTGGGAAGTTCTGCGTCATCGAGAGGGGAGAGCCTAACGTCCTAATAAAGTAGCTCAGGGCTTCATCAGTGTTTAGCGTTCCAAGCGAGCGAACATAGGTCCCCCAGTCCGACCTCCATATGGACTCACATACCTAAATTGGTGTGATAATACCAACGTTTGTTCACAGATTTGTTCGTAGCTTTCCTACATTCGCTTACTTGGTCAGCTACTACAATGCTTTCAGGACACGATTGACATGCAAATCAATTAGCACTATTTGCTTACGCCATTCGCGCGATTCGAACTGAAATACTCCCTCATTGCAGCAACTGGTCAGTCGCGGTGTATCGCAGCGAATTCGTAGAGAATTCGTAGGATATTTTGCCCTGTTTCTTGTTGCGCACACCGGTACGCTATTGTGCTAAGCAAGTTATTCACCACATGACCATTTCTAACGTAGATCATCGTTCATTAGTCCAATGGGTAGAATGCTGCCCACAAAAGATGGAAACGTGTTATCAATTCGGTCCGTTTTGGCGACGGCTACAGCATACATACCTTATTAGTCCGTCGTGTAGACGATTTATTCTGATATGAACGTACTTGCAACAATTGTCAAATGTCGATATTCGATTGAATTGAGCCCTGTGTCGGCTGCATCAAAAACATTAGCGACCGGGCCTGGAAAGGTCTGGAAGGACGTTCCATACCAAGAGGCTAAACGACCCACGAGTTTATCGTCTAATGACCTACTCTATCGATAGCCTCTGTTTGCGTTTTTTATATAGGGTCTGTTGACCTCACAGCGGTAGATGAGCCCAAGAGCCACTAAACCCTTATAAAGAATCAAATAAAACGCACGCGTCATTATAACAAAGGACACGGAAATAAACGACCGTGTTACAGACAAGCGGGTCAGGCGGAATTTCTTGAGCGATACGAGTGCTTATATCACCTTACAGAAATATCAACACCCCAATCGTTCTAACAGACTCAAAAACGGGTAGTAGGCTCGCGACCATCTCTAGGTAAGGTACTTGTAAGGCCTTGACATTTCTGCAGCTGAGTGCTGCAAAGGGTGTCGACGCCATGGTGAAGCTGCTTTAACCGATAGATAGTGGAGTTGTTCACCAATGCTGCTTACGCTGGATTAAGCAATATTTCACCGCAGGGCGACAAAAGAAGAGCCCCTTTAGTATATGTTTTCAAATAAAAGGAGAACATATTTAATGAATGTTGACCTGCACCAATATTTGATCAAGTAGTTGATCTGTTTGCGACTATATATACTCGCTTTGCCTATTCTGTAATTATATTGCTCACAAATGAAGAAACTGTGTAATCTATGTCTGCAACTACTACGTACGATTTTTCATTCACTCAGTATAGCATTTGTTTAAAGCAAAAGAATGATATAAGCGTTTATAGTTGACGCAGTTTAGTTCACCAAACATGCAAAGCATACCGAATACAGTATTCGGAAACTACGTAATCCCCACTTGGAATCCTGTTGGGCACACCCGAATCTAGACTGCTCCAGACTGTATTTTTGTTGACGGGTCTAGCTAGATGGTGTTGTCCATTTATGTACGCATTGCAACCGAAGGCGGCACGTAGGTTGCATGGGTTCGATTCCCGTCGTTGCATATTGACCGTTGGGGGGACCCGTCCTACGAAGCCGTTCAGGAAGAAATCCTGTGTACGATAGAATAAGCATGATGATACGAGATGCGACCGTCCATTTCGTTCTGAGCGTGGCTATAGTGCCACTTAGTTTCAGTTCATTCGGGAGAGAGTTCTACGCATGGACAAAGTGTACACTCCGTCGATATAAGACGTCGACTTTTTTGCAACATTGTCGCTCTGGACAGGCGTGCTCTGCCGGGCGTCTATAGACGTATGATAGTTTCCTCCACTCGCTAGACCTATGGTGCCGGCTGTGACCCTTGAGAAGCCTGCGTACGCCATTCGGTGCATTTATTTGTTGTCTTGCTCTCATCGTCAAAACACGCTTGACGGTTTGTGGAGAGTAGGGAGCCTTGTCGATTCGACTGCTCTGGCGTAAATATTTTCCGGGCTGATCATCAGATACTTAACGCTCCGGTTACTCCACTGTTCCTCGTAGTACACCTGAGCATCATAGACATCGCATAGCAGCTAAAGCATAGATATTGAAAGGAGTACGTCGAAGACACCTGTTTATCCGTCATAGCCCAACCCGAATCAAGGGCATGAAAAACCAAACCCAAAACAGTGTCTTCTTGCAACGTACTACCTTCGCATCGCCTCGGAAGAAGGCCCCCATGAATATAAATGTGCTAAAGATATCGAACCTGCCAAGTCGTCGGCCGAACGCTACAGCGCCGCATATGACTTTACTGGAGCTGTTTAGCTCGTGCTCCTCGACAAATCGTTTTGCTCCCGCCGTTTGGCGGCAAGATCAGCCTCCACACAAGGTCCAGGCTCCGGGTCCGTAGGTCGCTTGCATCAGGTCTCTAAGACTGTTGGATATTTGAAGTGAAAAGATCTGTTCCTTGAGCTCTCTTCAGAAGTGAGGGAGACGGCCCCGCGTGACACCTGCGTCATGATCGCCATAAAGGTTTACCGACGGACATCCGCGTGCCCCATCAAAGTTTTGGCTTCCTGATCACCGTCGCCCGCTTTTTTTACGGAGGGTTTGAGAAAGGCATGATGCCCATGCCTGAACTTACATCATGACACCCCATGGCGCATCGTCGTCGCACCAACGGTTGGGTCTGCGCAAAACGCCGCCCGCCTGATGAAATCAAGGGCGCTGAGAGCCACCGCTTGAGTGATGTGTTGCAAAATCCCAAAGTTGATGAAATGGCCCGGCACCGCTGCCGACTAATCTAAACGAAATGCCACTATCCCTCCCGAGCCATGCTCTTACCAGCAGTTTGCCATTTGCTTCGTGACTCCGCTTCCAGTTTCTACCGCTATTCACTAGCTCTTACGATGGAACTCACACAGCGTTGATGCTGTTTGTCATGTGCGTGTTTTTCTAAGGGCCAGTCTGTCTTTCCGCTCACTTGTCAGATGATACTTCAGTCGTTTTCGCCGATTTCACCGATTATTTTCAGCAGAGTCTGAACAGCCGCCTGAAGGTATTGCCGGGCATTTCTTTAATAATTGGCGCGCTTTGTTCGTGTCATGCCGTATCGGTAAAAACGAACAGTCTTGCCTTGGGCACCGGGAGATGGTCTAGCTTGGTAAGCTGGGGCATTCGCGGACGTCCTTCAACACGCGGACTGCACGGGTTCGATTCCCTCCGTCGTACATTCATGCGTATGGGATTCGCCTTACGAAGCAATGGGGAAACTGATACCGAGAGCTGTAATGTTGACACTGAGCATCAGAGGATTTGAGTTAACTCCCCAGTGTATGTGCTACAGTGGATCAAAATAATTGTCTAGCCGCGTATACTTTGGAGTGGACGATCAATTTCTCCACGAGATAGAGTGGCAAAGCTTTCTGTTCGTGTACTTATTTAGATAGAAAACAAGAGGAAACTCAACACCTCCGAGCAAGCTTTGTCCAGCGACCTCCTGAAAATTCATGGGGCAGCCCGTTTTTTCTTTCCTGTGAAAGGGAAATCCATCATATGCAGCAGCCATTACGACTAGAGGTGTTCGTCATGGTAGTGTGAGACGCCTATTACAAAATACTGGAATCGTAGGACTTGGTCTATAATGTGAAACTAATTTAATTTCACTTCGAAAATCCCGTCTTCACTAGACATAAAAAAGGCGCTTGCCCGAGACTTTGCTTGCTGCCAAAACATACAGCGCAACTTTCCAATGGAATAACACTAAAACATATCACATTCGGAAGTTGCGCCGTCCCATTCACAATTTTTCCATTTGAGTTTTTTCGTTTTACCACTTTTTCCGCTCTTAATTCCATCTTGCTTTTAGTCTCAACTATACAGTTTCGTCGCTGTTGAGAGTCTCCATTTTGCTGGCTTGGCTAGCAGTGGTGGGCAATCTCACCGGCAGACATGGTAACTCACTCGCAAATGAGACAGATATTTTGACAAGGACAACGTATACGCAATTGTATGCGGTGTTTAGGCTGGCACTGGAGGTGAGGTCTTGAGGCACCTTGTCTTGAAGACCGAGTGGATCTGTAGTGCTAACGATCGATTACCCTTGTTTTCGTTTCCCGGGGGTTTCACACGACAGGTGAATGGCTAGTATGTTGTTGACAGGTCGCAAGAACTAAATAAAAAATAAAAAAAATCATAACTAAATGCGACACAAGGGCGCGGCTCATAATGATGATGAACCTACCTGCCCTAGCTGTCGCAGTAGCTTGTCAAAAACAACTAAAAAATAAAAGACATATATACTTATATGTTTGTGGGTCGAATCGGTATCAATTCAAATATGAAAAACACATCTACCCAATCACAACTAAATTGGCCGAGTAAGTATTCTGCTTAACTTTTTTTCTAAACTTCCGTTTCCACCGAAGAGAGCGAATTAACTAGATGGACTTACCTTTGGAGGAACATCTCTGTTTGTGTGGCAAAACCCGCCCTACCGCTGTATCGCTGTAGCGTGTTGCGTACGAAAGTCATATGATATATGGTATATGGCTTATGAACCGACAGGCTATATAATGTATCTGATTGTTAACAGAAATAAATTCGTATCGGTGTGTAACATATACATGTGAATTTATTGTACACTCCAATTTTAGCAGTCGGTTTTCGCATAGCTTGCCTGCTGGTCCGAACGAAACTTAAACACATCAGCGTAGTAAGCCATGACGCGTCGGCTATTGCGTTAAATGCTTATCGCATTAAAGATACTCTCGTAGCCTTGTTGGATGAGACTAGTTCTAACTTAAACCTGACACCAGGCTTAAGATCTAACTTATTTCTGTCAAGCGATACGTTTCTACACCTAAACCTAGTATTTTAATACGATTACCTGTACAGATCAACGACTACTTCGCCAAGCATCGTCAGATCAAAAGTCATGACGGATTCGTTGAAATGTCCTAAGGGATGTCGTAGAGGTAGCGCGGAAAGACTAACCAATATACTCCTGGTTCAAATGTGCAGGACACGCGCAAATTCATATGGCTTTGTACTTTCAGATTTGCTAATGAAGTCAACGATAACCAAAATTAAGTTTAGGGTAACAGTGCGATATGCTAGTTGCATGGGGTGAGGTGCAGTCATGAAAATGGCTGGTATTCTTATACACGAAACGTATAAGAATATAAGCGTATCCGTGTGTTTCTACCGCTAATTCGGCGTATTCAAAACAAGTTAAATGCGCGCGTACTGATGATGCTGCTTCACCAGGGCTTGATAAGAAGGAGTCGAACTTGTCGAACTTGGTAGTGCATCTGCGGGCATCTTGCGACTGGATGGGATACGAATTCTATTTCCGCCGTTGTACTTTTGGAGCTCGCTTTACGAAGTTATGTGAAAAGCGGTATGGTAGTCGTTAAATGTTGGCCAATGATCAGCTCTAAGAATATAGGTGAGACCGGTTTAGCCGGGAGATACAGGGCAACATCCCTTATCGATTCCATTGCAAAGGGTTTCGAAATGACATTCACAGACAAATTAGGAAAAGTTTGGTCTTCTATTTGCTGTACGGGCTTCAATAGCAATGACCGCTGATGATGGCAATTCATTGAAGGCAGCGAAGGCCATGTTCCTTTATAGTTCTATGCTTAAAACGCGCTATTTCTGTTTGGCACTCCCGCTGTATTTCAATTACGTTTAATAACCTTCTGTTAAGAGTCATATTGGATATCGTGCTCAAAAGAGAATTCTGCATACGTACCTCGAAAAGTTATTTGCTCACCTTAGAAACCTCTAAAAGTTATTAAGTTATCTGCAGGACAAATCGGTATTAAGAGAGAAATGGCCCCCGCCATTACGGCTGGCGTACCTCAAGGCGTGATATTTGGCGCGCTCTTGTGGAACAATGCGTACGATGATGTTCTACGTCTAACTGACCTCCCCGAGAGAGTCGGTCTGATAACATCGCGGACCACCTGACAGTCAGCATCCAGGTAAAAGCAAAAGTAAAATTATAGTTGCATACTATCCACCTTTACACTAGCGCTCGGGAAAAGTGAGTGCTTCCTGTTAACAGACAAAAAGTACGTAGAATAAATCAATCTCGTTTGGGAAAAAAATTTAATTATAATTATTAACACGGCGAGATATCAGGACGTCCATTTCGACAGAGGACAGCGGGAGTGGCGACGACAGGCAAGACGTCACCTTGAGAATCCTTCTGAATGCAAAAAGACCAAAGGGAGCAAACAGACATAGGCTTGTCATGCTTGTTGCCGAGGTTATCACGTTATTAAAAATTCGGGTTAGACGGGAAGAAACCTACCACATGTCCAGAGAAAAGAATCGTTTAGAATTACCCAAGTATACGGTCATTGCGGCGGCAGCTTTAATGTCGGCCGGTACACCTTCCCGTGACTCGAAGGTCAATTAAATCAAACGGGCTCCGCGGTCCCGAAGAGTCTTCGAGGCCATACGGCTCGAAAAAGGCGCTGCGGGAGATTTTTAAAGAAGTGATTTGTCAAAGTTCATGTGTAGGTCCAAATTTTTATCCTGCGAAGGACAAAAATTTAGAAATACCGCAATGCACTGCAAGAATACCTCAACAAGCAGAAAAATGCTGTAATGGGCCGCAAGGTTATCACTGAGGTATAGGAGACGCACCACAAATGTACCACAAGGGTTCAACTGAGGTGGCAAGACGGATTACACACAATTTACTACAGATGCATTATCATGCATCTATAAATAAATATACAGATGCATTATCATGTACTGCAAAGGTATCATGAAAAACCGTAACATATCAAAAAAAGTACCACAGCGTTCGCTAATTGTGTGATTCTTTGTGTGATTCTTCTCTAAATATGGATACCAAGAGCTGCACGTAAAGACAACTTGAACCAACTTGTAACCAGTTTGCGACTCCGGGGGAGCATCGATACCTTCCTCCAGTTTGGTGGTTAAAATCCCGGACATTGGACATCTTACATAAGCGTAGCGTGTAAAATAATAGAAACGCCGGTTCGATTTTCGTAAGTGCGGTAAAACCGAAATATCCTTGTCACAGCCGTTGCTCTAGTGACTTACTAGTATCGACTAACTTAGTATTGTACACAAATGTTAGCTGCTTGGGATTCACTCGCTTGCGGCGTCAAATATTGCCACATACGCGGATTTGATTTAGCGTCAGCAGTGCTGAAGCTAAATAAACAATAAACAATAAATGT
Organism: Tropilaelaps mercedesae; assembly: GCA_002081605.1. Lineage (NCBI taxonomy): Eukaryota > Metazoa > Arthropoda > Arachnida > Mesostigmata > Laelapidae > Tropilaelaps > Tropilaelaps mercedesae. The sequence goes on along the minus strand of MNPL01003602.1, from coordinate 201 downwards.
AAGTGGCAAGCTTGTTTGAATTTGGCACTAGAAGACGTGATGATGTATTAAAATGATACACGTAGCAGCTATATCGGAAAAATTGTGGTCTCGTGGTTTTGAGATTGCCGTAAAGCCTCATTGAATCTAGTGCAGTATTCTTTACAAAATAAAACACAAACTAAGAGACATATATATATATATATATATATATATACATAT
>MNPL01003601.1:21560-35357 GCA_002081605.1 Tropilaelaps mercedesae | reverse complement strand
TATATATATATATATATATATATATATATATATGTCCCTGTCCTAGACAACATGGGGCAGAAAAGTCACAACAAGAAAAACATCCCAGGATGTCCCTCCGGTTGGTGCAATATTACCGGCCCGTTAACTACACCCCCCAGAGGACGTACCCATATATCAAAAATACGGGAACTACCATAAATTGAACAATGTGAACCGACTAATAGCTTGGCCATACCTTGACGACATAATGGACTTTTCTGCAAATGCCCATGAGCCCGCGTGCCAGGCCGTGGCCTTGTTTTGAGGGCGTTAGCAATTGACTGACTAATTAGAATGGGAATTTTGGACCATGATAGCATTCGTTATAGGGCCGGCCAGCTTTTTCTCCGAGTTGTGATCACGACCATCTGCCTCTTATGGTTGTCTTGCGCAGGATGTAATGAGAAGCGATGGCAGAGAATATATGAGGGTTTGCTGGAAGCGCGCGATCCCTACGTGGAAGGAGAGGAACAACAAACGAGCTGCCCGCCGAGATATGCCAGCGCGCCCCTTCTGAATGAGGCAGCTGTGGCCGGAAAGCCCTTCCAGGTGGTTCGGCCTAGCCTAGGACGTGGACTTACAGATGATAAGGGCGAGCCTGGGCAGTCCTCTTCCCTGACGAAGTCAAATCAAATTCCTTGCAGGTTAAGGGTACTAGAGCCTTTCAGGGAGCTCATTCTCGTAGTACCTAGTTGCCTTTTGAAAAAGGCCTACATGTGAACTACCATGAAGTTCCACGATCGTTATGCAAGGGTGAATTCCAATGGGCTGTGTATAGCCATGGAGATGTGGAACTGACGTACAACTTAGAAGAATTCTGTTACCTTGAACGGTCGGGGATGCAGAGAGGCCTCAGGAGCCCGCTGGATGAGCTAAGCCATTCCGTGCAATCCCTGTCAGATCAAACGAGTGGAAACGCCTACAGATGTCTCCACCGACAGCGATCCCGGAGGAATTCTCGAGTGACAGCAAGAATCGTTGAGAGACCGAAGGACATTACGAGAGGCGTCCAGCCCTTGAGAGAATTCGAGTGTCGTCGAAACGAAGAACGACTTGCGCAAAGTGACATCCGTACTCGCTCTCGGGTGCAGGCTCGAACGCCCCACAAACGGGTTTACTCCGTCGATTTGTCGAGTTCTTGCTCACGACCGTCGTCTCGCTTGACCTCCTATCCGTTTGTGTGTTCCTTGGCGGACAGGCAATGCCAATGTGAACTGAATTCGTTGCAAGAATCAATCAAGATGACTTCGCTGAATTGCCTGAATCGGCGAAATGGGACCGCCGTCGGACGGGATGTCCTCGATGCGAGAAGCGGCCTTCCTGATTGAGACGTGAAGGAGGCCATAATAACTCGATATAGATGACATATCTGGCTGAGCTTTTTACTCAATTAGAAACTACATTCTCAGTGCAGAGCGCACATCCCCCGAGTCGTTCGATAAGTTGGAGATATTGGGTGTACAGATGCCGCGAACCCATAAGATTCGATGGTATGGGGACCCTTTTCAAATATAGGGTCGGTTCGAAGTATAGGACGGCTGGCGATAGGTCGGCTGATAGCTGAGGGCTATGTGGAGAAATGTAGCGACGTTTCAATCAAACCACCTGAGCGGTTCTCAGCTTCGATGATGATGGATGTCGGGGGAACTCTGCAGGACGATCGGATGCCTCTTCGATTCTCGCATGACTGTATGAGGGATGCGAGCTTTTCGTGATAGATTTTCGTTGTCCAAACCATGGCATTTATGAGCACTGCAGACATATTCCGTGGTGGTTTTTATCCGCCTCTTAGCCATAATTCTGGCTTGCTCTGCATTAAGCACTGCACCCTCCTCTCGGCTGCTGGACGCGGCTCGGGTACGGGTGGAACGTCCGTCAGCTCTCTGGAGCGCGGCGCTGCTCAGAGCTCGACTGCACCCCATCGGCATCTTCGTGACCCTACGTCTATCGAGCTCGATGGCGTTCGCTGTTTCGTCGATGGCGTTTTTTGCGTATCAGAAGCAACCGTGCGGCATAGGTGCCCAATGGGGCATATTTATACAATGAAAAGACGACAACGAGGTGGCAATACGATGGCAGACGAAGAATAGCGCTGATACAGCCGATCGGCCGAGTGGCAAAGAGGCTCAATACACGCTGGTCGGCTGCCGGCCTGAGTGGAAGTACAAACACTCCTAACCCCTCGATGAGGTCAGGCTCTTACCGAGAGCCGATTCTTTTAAGGTGAATGCATCAGGACACGGCAGGACCGAAGAGACAGGCTACGTTATCCGTTATCGATGTTTTTATAAGGGCTAGATTGTCAGAGCCAAGCCGGCCGCGTCTCCCTGCAAGTGCAGGGAGCCGCTTTGCTACTGGATACTTTATCGATGTATCAATCAACCGACCGATCAAATACGCGTTTATCAAACCCAAGCGAGGCTAAACCTGCCGCATTTGCGCGGTCGTTTAGTATATCTTCGTGTACGTCCTACACTAGAGATGTTTATTGGGCATGTGACCTCCTTCCCGCGCAAGCTTTCTACCACCACCGAGCCAAAAACCCGATCTAGATTGCGGCATCAGGTGCGTGGAAGCGCGGAACGATACACATGCGTGCGCGTATGCCAACTACCATCTGATTAAGCATCGGGCGCGTATCTACGCGTCTGTGGTAGATCGCATTAAGCCGCCGCCGCCGCCGCGACCGACCTTCCAGCCGTAACAGCCATGCTCTTCCATTAAAATGTCGTACGCCCAATGCCTTTTCGTATGCGAGGGGAGGCCATGGACCATCTTCACGGAGCACTCGAACAGGCGGACTCGAGTCGGCGGCCCTTAGCTTCCACGGTGCGCCAGCGCCGATAATAGATGCGCCCACTGGGCCACCCCGCCGCCCCCAGATCGGAGCTCGGAGGAAAACTATCGGGCACGTACGTTTTAGCCGTTTTGCTACGACGGTACCCCCACGACCAAGCATGGTCGTCAGGGAGGTTGGCATATTTTGGGTCCACAGCAGAGTGAAGTTATATCGGGGTGCGGTCTACGAACGCCCGCGAGTGCTGCGTCCCCTTGTAGACGCCCTTCAGCGATCTCGAATCTTCTCCACGAGCGCATCCTCTGCGCGGGACTCGATCTGGGGGGCGCTCGGGGGCCAAGCCAACGATGGCTGCTGCACCATTCCCAGGTGTTAGCGACGGGCAACGCAGGATGCGAAAGTTGCTTTAGGTACATAGCGATTTGGTGCCTTGCTCACGCCGTTGCTGATGACCAGCCGTCCGTCGTGGCGTCTGCTTTTCGCTGTTCGCGAGTTCGCAGGCCATACCACCAACCCTAAGCTTAGAGTTTTTCAAGAACGCCTCCCCTCAATTAATCGACAAGCCGAAATCTACGCGTAGATGCAAAAAAACCCGCACATTCTCACCAGCCGACGTCCACCCAACAAGAAACATTCGAACAACTGTCACCGATAACTCCCACGCGCACGAAACTATCTCAGGATCAGCGTCCTGTCCAAGGACAGAGACGGCGTCCGAACGTTTGCCACATACGCGATGGAACCCTTACGGAAGTTCGATCTGGAACGATGCCTGTCTATGTCATATACAATGCCGGGACGCCATCGGACGCCCGTCGGGTCTTCCGAAACAAATGCAGCCAACGTTCGTTTACAAACGAAAAGCGGCGCTTGCCTACAACGCAGCGACGCATCGACTCGGCGTCAGGCTCGCGGGGACGGCCAGTGTCCAGTTTTACTGCTTCCTTTTTTTCGCAGCATAAGATAAGATCGATGGCCACAATAGAGTGGCCATCGCGTTTTTACCACAGCCCGGGGGGGGACAGGCCGGTCCTGCAGGACGCTTTGGACCACCTTCATGACACTGCAGCCAGAAAGCCGCAGCGGCGGCTCCCGCGCGGATACGACAGACCCGAACTAACGCTCGATTTTTGGACGGAATCGTTGAACTATCCTGTCCGTCGGCAGCCGCTGCGACGAGATCTTACGCGCGAACTTTTATCGACGCTGGCGAGTTCGGTTTATTGTGCTGCTCGTGGTGCTCGTCGCCGCTAGAAAGCTTCGAGGCTGTAAAGCACTCCTATACGGGAGCAACGTGTCGCTCTGGCGTTGTCGAAGACGTGGCGTATGCCTCGTCTGGCGGCGTTGCGTCGACGTCCACCGGCGGTGGAAGATCGTTCGTGTGTATATGCATCTGTCTACATGGGATTGTGCAATTGTTGAGTGTCACGATGCCTGCAGACGACGTCTTCATCGATGATGATTGTATGACGATACAGACTCGGGGATCGGAAACCGAAGCTGAAGTCCATCGTCGGTTGCTCTCTTCTACGAGAGAGCCACTGTGGTCCGTCTGTGAGTGACTTGGTCCCCTCTGGACCGACGTTTGCCGAACCTGAAGTGAGAATTTGTTCGTGACGATAGTATTTTTTTTTATTTAGCGTAGTTATAGCACAACTAGTCGGGTGTCGCCACCGATTCTGTGACGTTGAACGAAATCGAATTAGATTCAGATCCCTTCAGATTCAGATATCCCTTGAGTCTTCACATTGCCAGGGCCGATAGCACAGTTTTCTGCGGAGCAGTTTCCTCGTCACACGACCAAAATGGTTAACTCGCAAACTTACCAACTTCCCGGCAAAGTCTCGCCATTCCTGGTTCGGAGATGACTTTTACCCTGCGATTGCCTCTCAATGCTACCCAACCCCGACAAAGTCGCAGTTACCGCCCGAGTCACGCTCGAGTTCTGCCCTCCGACGGCACAAAAACGTTAAATGCCCCCTTTTGTGATATCGCAAACGTGGCGTGATTTCGACCCCGCGAAACTTCCCTAGTAACTTGTCCCGGTGCAGGGCAGGGCAATCGTCCCGAATCCGTTGACACGAGCGACATTAGCCAGCCGCGAGCGTCTAAGTCCATGGGGACGGCGGCAGCCAATCAAAATGCGCGGACTGTAAGAAAAAGTCTGCAGACCGATTTTGCCCAAAGCGTCGGCAGCGTCAATGGACTTCCGGAGCGTTGGTTCTGAGCAGGCGGCTCTGCGTCACTTTCTCATCACGGCCAGCCGAACGTGCCGGAAGCGCCGCACTGGCCAAGGGTCTACGCGAGGCTCTTCTGAGTTGGTGAGGGTGGCGGACGTCGCTTTTTGTTTCGACGTTCTTTTTTCCTTGCCAGCCGTTTAACGGTCACCTCGAGTGGCTAGAACGGGCCAGTTGGCCGCGGCAACTTCGTTAGTCGGTCGCGTATTCTGAGGCGCGCGTCTCGGATCTCGCCGTATTCAGGTTACGCGCGAGCAATCCTTATCGAGAAATCGTCTCCTGTTCCTCACCTACCTCACTGTGGAGTTAGGCGTCCGTGAGAAAGACGAAGCTTCCCTCACTTGACGCTGGTGAACGTCAAACACCTGAATTTCATTCGAACACGAAGCTAAGGTAAACTCCCTCATTTATTTTAGGCCACAAAACGACAGACCGACCGACTTTCAATTCTATAAATGCATTTGATGGGTATGTTCATCAGGTTTTCAATGCGTTCTTTGAATCGTCGTTGAACCATGTAAGTAGTTCGTTGTTTTTCCTACGCCACACAAGAGGCAAAACAGATCTACCAAAGAAATAGACATCAGACATCAGGTAGCTAAAGGATTTTAGAGGATCGTGTCAAGGGCGTACATCAAATGGGAGGTCACAGCTGCATTGAGCCCCTACCACGGCGCCATTAGACAAACCTGTTGGCTGTTTTTTCGATTTCTCAACTCAGCCGTATACTACCACAAAGCATTCACTGAGTTAACCCGAGAGGCATTAGTACCTTGTCAATCCATTTCTCATGGAAGACTTCGAGGGGAAATCCCTAACAAATAAATATCCATAATGATCGATACCAAATTTTCCCGCGGTCCGCCGGTGTAAACCGGCCTATTCATACGGGTGAATCGCAATAGGCGCCCTTGGAAATATTGCATCCTCAGAAAAACGTTTCCCATCTTGTGTAGACAGGAAGATTCCTGCGTATTGGTCGAGGTTCGAGCGCTATTCCTTTGTCGGATTTCAAATCCGAATAATCTGACTTCGCATGCTTTCTTTTTTAGCCTGATAAAGACACGGAGTTTCTGGTGGGGCGTACGGGGAGCGTTCGATTACGCGAAAGCTACAAAACCCAGAGAAAGCTGAGGTCAGCTGAGGTCGAAATGGTCAATGTGCCCGCGCCAGACGCCCTATCGAGCAGCGAACATGATATGATGTGCACATGTTCAACTATCGAATGCTTGCTCATTCATTTGAGCTTCGCGTTTACCTGGCGTTTCTTCCTCATGTCGATATCTCGCTTTAGGGTTACACCGAACCGCGAGCGACGGCGGTCGGAATTATTCCTTCAACAAAAACCACGTACAAGTTTCCGCGTTCCGCGCTTTTACGAGGTATGAATCGGCCCTTAGCCGTACCACCTAACCGCAGGCCATTGAGACGACGCGGTCATTTGTGAGCTTGTCGCGTATTTTTTTCACGACCTCCTAGGATAACGGAAGTTGTTCCATGGCTGGTGGATGGTGATTCGTCGCGAACAAACAAGCCCCTAGAGGAACACCGAGCTGTGGCCTTTCCATGCCTTACAGCCAAGTACACGAAACGTTATAACATGGAGGCGTCCAGAGCGAGCTGTCAATATGGCGGAACATAGCGTCGGCCTTGGTTCAGCGTCGAGCACTAAACTTGCAACGTATTACCCACAGTACCAGCGAGTCAAATTGAAATGGCCCTCATTTTCGGTGAAGAACATTTTCCTATTAACATAATGACGATAAATTGCACTCGCTGTTGTCTCGCTGACACATTTATGTTGATTTGAATAGGCCAATGAGACAGGCGTTCAGGAGCGACGTCTATCAGACGGAACGGCTTTTGCCTTCGGCTGTGTTGACGTTAATTTACTAGAAGGTACCCGCACTCGACAATTTGCCGGCCTTTTGTTCTGGCTGGTAGAGTCGCCAAGAGCAGTTTCGTAGGCCCCCCTTGTAGGCGTCAGCTCCACGCCCGTCCTCTATCTGCCCTTGGCCTATGCATTTAACTATGTCCTATGCACCTCCAACTCTTTGTGCGCATGTTCACTTCTTTCAGGCCTAGACCACTCTGTCGACGTACTCGTACCTTACCCCTGAATCGGCCTGTTTCGCTCTTCAATTAATCATATTTCATCGAATAATAGCATGTAGGATTTCGGCGCTTTTTTCCACCGTCACTGTCGTCGCTGTGATACGCGCCGTCCTAGCCGGACGGGCCTAATGTCCAGACAGCATCCGTGAGGTATGCGGAAAGTGCGGGAGAAAATCGGGAAACATTTTGTCTTTGCGCCTACCATGTAGGTGGGCCTCCCTGAGCCGCCTAATGTCGTCCAATGTCATCCAACTGCTTGTACACGCGCGGTGCACTCGTTATGGCCGGATACCACAGCCTCGGATAGGGCATTCTATTACAGCCATCCGGAACTGTCACCACAGGAAGACTCACCAAACCCAGCTGAGGCGAGCATGGGAACCGGATCATATGGGGGTCGCACCTTTCCGCCAGAGGCATACGAAACGCGAGGGGTTGTTTGCGACACCCGCAGACTTTTCCGGAAGCATTGCCTCATTCGGACTGAATGCACGCCATCGGAGAAAAGGGTATTCCGACAGAATACGTGAGAACCCCGCACACAAACGCGATTCGATGATGTTCGCGGGATTGCATCGGCATCGAGTTCTAGCAGCTGAACGGCAAGGCGGAGAAGATACACGTCCAATACGTTCATACGAACAGGATGCAAGAAATCGATAATAACAAAACGTGCTCGTCTAGAACATCAACGATCGAGTAGTCCCTATCTGGACGTAACGGTCGTCACGCCGATTTGCGTGTCTACCATGTCTGGCCGTGAGGGTCATGGCGGAGCTGCGTGATAGCTTCGATCGGCAGAGTTCCACGTGCAAATAGGTCCACTGCGGTCGAGAGGACCTTCGCGTGGTCCTGTCTTCAGGTTCGATGGCCCGAGAGTGGCCTGTTAGAACTCAACTGAGCCGCCGAGACTCGTACGAGGATGTCGCTATCAGCCTCTTGTCTGCCGAGTGTGTGGTCATCGGCCAGCGACGACGCAGACAAGCGAATATTTGCGATGATTTCGCACTTCTCTGGCCAGCTTTACGCGCGCATGGCCTGGACACGGGTACGAATCAGCACAATCGTGACCGGTTGTCAGAAGCTGAGTGGCACCCGTCTCTGTGTCAATGCAGCAGTGGGAACGAACTGCGAATACCTCACGCTGAGGTGAGGAGAGATGAGCTACCCAGTCTGGTAAACTGTCTCTATCTTGTAGTGAGTACGCAGGAAAAACGCGTACGACAACAGTGTCGACGTTGAGGACGTAGCGGTTGTGTAGGCGTGACGGACGCGTCACGACAACCAGAATAGCTGGCCGGGGGGGAGATGCGTCTGGTCATGTTTGAGACGAGTGTCTATCGCGGTTCTAGCTAATGGATGGCTTTCGGAAGAGAATGCCCTCCTGATGCCCTCCCGGCCTCCCGTGCCGAGTGTAGCGTCGAAGGCTGAAAGTATACTTAAGCCGTCACCGATTCTATATGGATGGGGGGATCCGCGAATCTTCCGCGAGTAATTTTCCAAAGGATTTTCCATTTCATTCTGTGGATGCGTTGCTATGAGGCAGAGGCCATGTTTGATCTGAAGAAGTTTACCAGGTCAGCGGACACTGTACGCGATTTACAAAAGCGAGCAATGAAGAACTGTATGTACGGGCAAGACGGAAAAATACTGCTAAACATTTTAACGACCACTTGTGTTTGAGAACTTCGGAGTGTAATTTATTGCCCGGCGCGTATGTTTTATATGCTGCCTGTAATCTATACCCGTAATAAGTTATTGGTCACCAAACCTTGGCCGCGTAGGGGAACGCGGAAGATGCGGACTTCGTCGAAATGTGAACGCTTTTGGCGAGTGCTGCTGGTACAAGAAGTTCTCTGTCCGGTATGGGTATCCACGGTGTCAGCAGGACACTCAATCGCGACCTAGAGCTAGTCCTTTTGGCCAAGCTTCATGACTCTAGGTCTGATACAGTGATCCTTTGCCACGTCCGAAATAACCCACCGAATTATTAAAGAAATTGCCGACATGCAGAAATGCATTGCGACCCGATGCATTTATTGCCCGTCGGGGCTGAGGATTTGCATAGACTCGTAATGCAGCAACGACTGTCCCCTTCCAGCGATATTTTTCCCGGCGAAGCGAAGTGACGATCAACGCGTGCATGAGGAAACGAGGCCGCTGTTGGTAGACCTCTGGAAAATTGACTAATGTCTCATGAAAGAAGCCTACATTCACGTTCAGTACTACACAAACGAAGTTAACTTCTGCTGTTACTGTTGCAACGTGGCTTCCGGAAGCGGAAAAAATCCTCGACATTTTCCCTTCATTTCTGTTTAGCATTCGTCAGCCGTGAAGTCAAGTCAGGTAAAGAGGACAAGAAGTTTCACCTGGTTGTGCGAAGTGATGGTTCTCAGATTCGAATTTGTTATATTTGCCGAGGCGAACCCCCTTGCCGAGGCGAGAAGCCGTTAGATCTGCGACACGCAGACACCAGCAAACCAATGCCAATGGCATACGCGCTCCCCCACACACACCGGCTTCTCCTCGCTCAACTTCCTCCCCAGTGTGTTACATCGTGTGTTATCGCCCCGGAACAACGGGGGGGCAAACATCCTGCCGATATTTTCGCTCACCCCAAACCCCCCACTGTTAGCCTGACGGCCATAGCCTAATTGTTTAGGCCGGGGTTTATTAGTGATAAAAGGGATAGATGACCATTCATTTCATGCAAATGTTCCCCAAGGTTATGGCAAGGTTACATACGCTACAGAAAAACGTGAGTGCTTAAATGAAAAATATCAAATTGTAGGCAGCGACGAGTGAGGGGGTAATCAGTTATGAACATTTAGTTAATACCATACAGTCAAGACGAAAATTAGGAGAAGGGCACGCAGAGTATTTTTACGTTTAGATCGCGTTTGTCAACACGAAACATTCCATCACAGTAATATCAACGTTTCGACCAGTGCGGACTCCTATTTTATTAACATTCAATGCATCCGTCCGTATATATATATATACGGATAAAAAAGATATCTTTTTTTGTATATATCTACGAATGTATCAGTGTGAGGTCTAACCCTCCTGTATCGTTCTCGGGCAGTCTAGCGCTATCTAGCGCCTTTCTCGGAGTCTGTTGCTCGAGTCCACCAAATCGCCACGCCGAGCACGGCCAATTCGGTGCCCACAAGCAGTCGATTGCTCATGAGAGATGAGAGCTCTGCCGAGGGGATGAACGCCAACAAGGAATTTTCCTCATCCTTTCCCCTGGGCTTTCCTTGCGGCTGGCTGCCTTAAACCCGGTGGCTACCGCCTATCACGCCAACAGAAGTATCGGCCTTGGGTAGAGTCTCTCAAGGTCGAGACGGATTATTTACCTTCCTTCGAATTGAGTTGGATGGCCAGAGCGGATACGCGAGATCGAGCGATTCATCTTGTGAAAAACGGACACAGCGAAACCAAACACCCGGGCCAGAAGTGTGCCCCCCCACTGCGAACTATTAGAAACATACAGGAAAAAAACGCTGGAAGTAGCTTGCCCACGCCGGCTGATCGTTGTAAAAGCGGGAAACAAAGTAGGAGGTTGCTAAGGCCGTCCTTCGACGCAGGATAAGACCTTCAGTATCCTGTTACCACCAGCACCGAATTCTGCTCCCGCCCCGCGTACGTCGGACGCGTGGAGAAGCCAATATTCGTCCTTTTTTTGGCAAAGCCATCAGCAAGTCGATGTGATCATCTACTCTTCAGCGTAGAAACATGGTGTCATCAATATTTTATTGTAATTATCATCTACCTGTTAATATCCAGCGCGGTTTAGCGTCACCAACGAACAGTGAACAAGTTGATGGGACGAGATGGTGGATAAGGAAAAATGGGCTGAGTTGCCGAAGTTGTTTGCCGGCTTGCTCTGCTTCAACGAAGTCAGACGGAAAACGAAACACCTCGAGGGTCGTCGTGTATCGACAATGCAGGGGCAAATGTTTTCACTTGTTTCATCTGTGCTTTCGACGAACGTATGGGTTTAAAGACCTAAAACAGTGATCATTTTACTGGAATTTCCTTGATTTCCTTTGATCAATAAAACGTAATTGACCTCAGACCAATTCAACGTCACCGAAAAATCAATGCATCTATTTCTGATCTATTCAAATCAAATGTTCTGTGCGCAAATCAACTCCCGTATATCAGTACTCAAGCTGAATAGGAATATCCGACGGGCTCAACCTAACCTGCCGCAAGTCCTGGCTGTCTCGTTTTCTAGTTCGTAACTTTCTGACCAGCGGTCTGGAAAAAACAGTCCACGAGGAAGTTGCGTGACGTGAACTTCTACGTAGATCGATTCCTGCCGAGTAGACGCTGAACAATGCACGCATCGCGGTAAAAGCAAAAAAAAGCTTGACCCCACGCGGCCTACAGAAAAACGTTTGCCACGTCGCTTCATTTCGGGGCTGAACGCTTCAAGCCGTAGCTTTCAGCGTGCGACGGGGATGCAAATGCATAAACACAAAGTCTTCACCCGGATATCATCGATACCCGAATTAGCATTTAGCCTTGTGGCGGCTGTTAACGTTGGCGATGCCATTTTGGACAGCACCGGTCGACCGCTGGGGGCTGGACGCCGACTATAGCCCAACGTGAAATAAATAAAGGCTTGAAATAAAGGCTTGGAACGTTAGTGAGACAACGGTCAAAAGCCAGCCTTGAATAGACGCGCCGAAGTAGTCAAATCTATCGCAGGTGAAAGATATTTAATGAGAAACGAATGTATATGAGTGATCACGATGGATATGTGTAAATGAGAAATGTAAAAGTTTAGGAGACGATCGGAAGCGGCTCATACACAGCGACACATGAAGAAGACCTACACGATGCTTCAGTGCTATATGAGGTATGGCTGAGGTTCTGACATAGTTGAATACGTACACATGAAATAAACAGGGCCAAAACGAAAAAGAAGCCCCTGTGTACACGAATTTCTAAGGTCGTCGCGCGCGTAGAACTACCACGATAACGTGGATAGGAAAGTTTGCGAACATATATATATATATATGTAGTCTTCCTCCCCTACATCTCCTCCGCAGTCAGGTATTGCCCCCAGGGGCAAAATCTGAGGATCCTTGCGCAGATGTTGTCTAGTGTATGCGGGGGGGACCAGGAGAGGCGAGGGGTAGACAGACTTCGTCGCGCCGATGAAACAGGTGGTTCGTTTGCCCCCCTTTCATGAAAGAACCAGACTACATTCTTGTTTCCTCAAATCTGAAGAACGGCCGAAGAGGTTAACCTACCTGCCTAGCGTGACTCGATCTCTGGTGCTATTAGCAACGGTTTAGTTATTGGTGTCTGTCTTTCGTCCGGGTCCTCATGAAGAGGTCCTGGCAACACTCGGAAAAGCTGTCAGCGCGCGGTTAGCTTGGCAGACAGACACAGAACTCAGCTCGACTTCGGCATCGTAGCAGACGACGCCCGCGGCAAAGTTATCTTCGTATGGAAGAATTGGCCTGCGACAGCAGCGAGCGCTGACTCGGACTGGCTTTCGTTAGCTGTGACATGCGAAGACTGACAACGATCGGTCGAACGGCAGATGGCCGGGTGAAGCGTCCACACGGCTGAAAATGCTGATGGCCCTGAGAACAGGACGAGGCGTGGCTGGATGCCTCTGTTCCCGCCCGCCCATGGTTGATGAAACGGGCAACTTTTCCGATGGGGCTTCGCCAGTTTGTGATGCTTATGTTATTGGACAGACAAAAGTTACGTTTGCACACACTGAAGTGAGCGACAGGCGAAGGGGAGCGATGCCGCGCGATTGGCAGCTTTTGATCGAATGAATTCACGTGCATTCCGGAAGACAGCTTTCTTCATGCCAACCTACAGCAATCATGTGGCTTTACTATGACCTGAACGTTGTTGGCGTTTTGGCGCTGCCTTCGTGCGCTTCGTTGAGGAAGTTCCGTTACGATCAGAACTGCGTTACCGTTATTGCGATCCACCCGTACTAGCGTTGATAACGGAACAAACAGCTGCTAGGTATCGTTACATAGGACAGAGGTCCTTTGGGCCTCAAGGACTCACTTTGCTGACAGGAGGTGCTTGACTGAGTGCCGTGCCCGCCTAGGCCCCCTGGCATCAAGAAACGCCGGCCACTTGAAAAACATTTTGTTGGGAGTCAGTGCAGAATGCCAGCGGCTAGAAAGACCCCAACCTGCCGAAAAATTAAGTGTCATTAGCTTTGCCTCGGTGGCGTCGGTAAAAATCCCCTATATGGATGCCCCTCTCCGTGGTTCCCACCTCTCAAGTCGAAGACCTAATTGCCAGAGTTCGCACGGGACAACTTAGGTTTAGCAACTCGGAACTGTATGGCGAATACGGGCGAGGCATTTGCTCCGTTCGAGTGGACGAAGACCGTTTGGTCAGTCGGCTTCTCTGCCAACAGGCTTATTTTTATTCAGTTGAACGAGTCGCAAAGTTTTAAAGCTTTCGTGAGAAGTTCGTCCGATATTTCGATACGAAGTTCTGTAAAAGGCAGTCCCCTAGCTCAAGCTTTGTAGGAGGGTTAGCTGCTTGCGACGTTATGATAACCATTTTATCAATCTAGAAGTTTCTCACATAAGGAAAATGTTCTTACGGGTATTTTGGCGTGTATTTGTG